>JAABOM020058709.1:0-49761 GCA_011800125.2 Solanum clarkiae
ATTCATTGTTCAAGCAAAGTTTTTACTTCATTTTCATGATTTAACAACACTACAATGATTCTTCAACAACTCTACAACATTAATTTCATAAGGAAGAGGCTAAAAATCAACTTACCTCACAACCCTCTTCCAAGCTTCCAAACTTCGATCCCAACAAACCAAACGTTTCCTTTGTGATTCAACACTTCCACGCTACTTGGGGGAACCCATATATCAACCTTGAAGCATCAATTAATCGAAAATGAGGAAAAAATGAATTTTCCTCTTCCCCTGTAGAGGACCGAAGCTGCCAGCTCTTGGAGAAATATTTTGCTGAATATTTCTAAGTGTTGGGTGTGTTGTTCTTGTAAGAACACATGTATATACACTTATGTATGTGGACATGTCACAACCCACATGGTCCAATCAAATTAAGACATGTATTTGACCCCATCTATTGTCTTACAACTTAAGAAATTTAAGTTGAATAAAATACACACTTGGTCCCAAACATTTCCAAATTGGACTAATTGAGGATTTACGATTTCTAACTTCCAAAAATAATTTATATGAAAGTAATCACTTAGTATAAACCTTGAAATAAATACTTAAATCCCGAATTATTCAAAATCTCTAATATTCGTCCGAAATTCACAAGTATTCTCAATGTAAAAAAAATTTTCGGGTTCTAACAATATGAGTTACAATGGATAATAAATTTTATGTGACGTGATCCGAATAATATGTATAAAAATTGTAAATTAAATAAATTAGAACTAATAACTGTATATGAGACATTATATATAAAAATAACAACTGACAACTTTTTTAATGTGCAATTTGTTTCTCAAAAATATATAATAATAAATTATTAGTGAACTTTAAAAATAAATAAAATATATAGTAAGTTTACCTCAAATCATTAGGAGCAATTCTTGAAATTCTTTTATAGCATCTTTAATCCTTAACTTCGTCAACAAATGTTAAAGTCTTTCGAGTGCCTTCATTGATGTTTTTTTTATATTATTTTATTGGTCCATTGCCAATAAGTAAGATTTTTATTATCAGTAAGAATCATATTTTTTAAGGTATTAATTGTCACAACTTCATTGATCAAGTCCTCCTCAGAATCCTTAGCAAGATTGTCAAAAATAAATTGTTTTAAAAAATAATAATAAGAATAATCTATGAATTGATAACATAAGAAAATGATAAGATGAAGAAGTATTACATTAGTTGAGATATTACTTTACGTGAATAGATGAAACTTGTGAATAGATGGAGAGGTTAGAAAAAAAAATAATAGAAATTCTAAATAATGAAAATTTATTAGACTAAACTAACTAAACAAAGACCATAATATAATTCGAATGAAGCAAGTTAAGCTGACATAACAATTAATATTATTTTCTTTAAATTCAAGAAGTAAAAAAGAAAGGGAAAAGAATAGAAAATAAAGAAAGTGAGTGTATAATATAAGAAAACCTGGTAATCAAATTGAAGTTCAGGAAAAAACGTAAAATAAAATCTAACACCACTTAGCACAAATTGATGAAGGGAGTGAATGAATCAAAAGTTGAAGAAAGTGAATGAATCAAAAGTTGAAATTGAAGTGTTTTTTATAGAAGCAGAGAAGTCATAAATCAAAAAGGAAAGATAATAATATTTTATTATGTTTAGGACAAAACTTTTCATTATATAATTAGTCAAAATAGAATCAACTTGAATTCGGGATCCGTCGAGGTCAGGATTGCTCTCTGGTAAGGATTCATGATGAAATTAGAAGAACTTTTATTTATTTTCAAATAATTAATATCTTTTCCCTATTTATTTTTTTTTAAAAAAATCATTATTTGAGTTTTCTATTCAAAGTGGGAAACTCGTGTCAGTTAAAGAAAAAAAAAGAAAAAAAATAAAATTAACCAAACCGTGTTCCCTACAAAAAAGAAAAACTTTACTCGAAGATTTTTTCTGAATTTCTTTTTCTTTTTCACTTTGGACTTTCCGTTTTATTTTTTTTCTTTTTGACTAATTTTCTTTTAGTGTATTTTAGTTGAAAAAAGATTCTTTGTGTAGGAATTTTTCTTTATTTAATTTTTTCTTTTAATATTTTTTAACGTGTTTTTCCTTTTAAATTATTTTTCTTCTTGACTAATTTCCTTTTACACCAAGTCTATTTTAGTTGGAAAATGATTCTTTATGTAGGGATTTTTTAAAATTTAATTTTTATTTATTTTAAATATTATTAAAATAATAATCTAAAAAAAGGTGAAAAGACGATTTTGTCTAAAGCAAAGTTTTTTGATGAAGAGCAAAAAGTTCAATCAACATTATTAAGGTCCTTCACACTTTTAATATAGTATAGATTATATTTATGAAAGTTATTATGGGAGAGACCTGCAAAAAACCATTAAAAGGAAAAAAAAAATTTTGTGACCAGCATTTTACGACCGTAAAAAATATGATCCCCAAAAGCGCGCAATACATATAAGGACCAAGTATCTTTTTGATCCCTAAATCACCAATTTATATATGAAGGGACAATATATGGTCCCTAAATTTATTAATAATTGGTCGCAAACATTCTATATGAACAAGACATGACGTCAAAATATTTGCTTCCTGATAAAGAAAATAAGTTTTGCCTTGTAAAAAGAATGTGAAAATAGTTGAAAACTAGTAACATAACTCTCTCTCTCAAAAAAATCCTACTCTAATATCATATGAGAAATTATGAGTCATCAGACAAATCATTGGTGCGGTCCCTTTGATAAGGCACCCTCTATTCTCTTCATCTTGTTGTCCCTTTCTTGATTTAGAAAAGTACGTGCGCAGGAAAAATAATTAGTAAAAAATTATCTTTATTCAAGTATAGATCTGAAATTAATTTTAAAAGTTGAGAACTATCACGACTTGAGTGTATACATTAGGCATGATCGACACTTAAAATCATTATTGGTCACAAGTGAACCACATGGCCTGGTTACTCATCCAATCAACAAAAAACTCAATACAATTTATAAAAATGCTCAAATAGGCAACTCATTCATGAAACTCGGTATGAAGGATATTTTAGAATCATGCAACTTAATAATTATTCAAAGTCACAAGTCATTATTTAATAATAGTTTTCAAAACATCGTTGAATAGGAACACCAGACTCAACTCTACTCTATCTATGAAACTTTTATTTATCATAAGAAGGTACCAGAACAAGCCCACAACTATCTCAAAAGGACTACTCGAGACAAAAAATGAATCAAGTGAAAGAGTTTCACCTAATGCAAGGAGAACTCACCAATAAGTCGAATGGATAGGTTTTCAATGAAATACCTGTTGCGAATCTCTAGCATCTGTATCTTCATCATAAAATGTTATAGCGTCGAATGACATTAGTACATGAAATGTAAATTATTAAAATAATTGAAAAAATGTAACTCAAAGAATACTGAATAATAAGAAATACGGTTCAACTCAACTCAGTAAAGTATGCAAGTTTTAAGAATAAAACAATGCTCAACAACAATATTTATACATATGCACTCAACAGAATAATAATAGTTATTTACACATTAGGAAGTTTTTCTAACCGATAACTATCACTTATCAGGTAGTAATGATACAACACTTTGCAATACTATTGCCGCAATCTTTCTATACCTTGCTAGAGTAAGGAAAAGTCAACCTCAATGGATCCAAAATATAAGTCTTCTTTTGGGACAAGAGAAATGTGACCTCTATCTTACACTGGCTATATAGTTGATGAGGTTTGAGTTTCTTCTACTCTTATCAAAATCGGTGCTCAATACTAATTACAAAAGAACTCATTATGCTCATATTCATCAATTAATTAATTTATTTATTCAAATCAACTCATCTAATCTCATTGAACTTTACTCAAAGCTCAACTTATCATGTTCATTCATTAACATATGCTTTCAAGTTCCTCAAGTCTTGTCAAAACTCTTTCTTGAACCATCATTTATGCTCAATTCTTATACTCAATTAGACTCAATAAAATATATATATCATTTATTTAAATCATTCCTCTCACCAGTTCATGAAAACTATCATCATTAACCTAAACTAGTGCATGTTTAAGCCATGATCATCAATTCAATCAGGATTCATAGGAATGTAATCATGAACTATAATTTCAATAATAAATTGTGATAGCAATAATAATTGAAAGTGCAAGAGGGGTGGGGGGGAGAGGTGAATTGAATTTTCTTTCTTAACTTAAGTGTGTATTCAGATAGTCAACTAGTATACAAGATAGTCGACTAATTAAAGCAGATATATAAGTATGCAGAAAAGTAAAGTGCGTAAAAGAAAAATTCAACACCCGATGTTTTTATACTGGTTCAGATTCAATGTGAATCCTAAGTCCAGTCCCCTTGGATTGCAAGGGATATCTCTTCAAGCCTTTAATGGAATGGTGGTTACAGGAGATAAAACTTAAAACTAAACTAAGATTTTTTCTCCTTTTTTTGTGTTTCCATTTTTCTTTTGATACAGTTCTATCTTTCATTTTTTTTCTTCTTTTCTGTCTCTTTTTTCTTCACAATATCTAATCTAAAGTTTACAATAATTTTCTAAAGATGAAAAGCTTTGAAGAATCGCGTGAAATGTAGTAGGCTTGTGTACTTCATGAGATACACGTATGCCTCCTTATATTGAAGAGATGTCATCCCAAGAGATTGGATCCTTCGATTGAGGCAGTGAAGAATCCCCTTTCCAAGAATAAAGGCATGAAAAATGAAAGATGGTCTTCTTGCAATATTCCTGATTCTTCTCAATCATGCAGATCCTTCTTGATTTGGAGAAGATATTTGATCTTGTGTCTTCACAATCTATAGGCAGATCTCTTCTATATCTTTTCCTTTTTCTTTTTTTAATTTTCTTGATTGACCTAATCAGATTTAGTTTTCCATAAGAATTGATTCCTAAATTTGAGTTTTCCTTTTTGCTTGATTTGCTTTTCATAAAGGTTGTTTCCTCAGATTTTCCTTTTCACTTGAAATTTTCCTGTAATCAGTCAAAATAATTTTAGCACCAACATGTGTTCCTTTCTTCTTGCGACTTGATTTATTGCTCTTCCAAATCAGGTCTGGTTTCCAATTGTTTGATAGATTTTGATCTGTTTCCACTTCCTTGATTGATCCTTAACAATAGTGAAATTGATATTTCTAATCTTCTTATTTGCTAATTGATTCTTTTTCTAAGGATAAGGCTTTAAAGTAAAGCAATAGTAGAATCTTCTTAAATCTTTCTAATCTTGTAGATGCTTGCAACAGTAAAATTTTTCTCTTAATTGATTTTCTCCAATCCAAAGATGCTTGGTTGATTTTTTCAGATTATTTTCCTTTCTCACTTGATATTTGATTGATTCTTTCCATTCCAAATATGCTTGATTATTTTTTCAGATTTGTTTTCCTTTCTTGTTTAGTGTTAGATTGATTCCTTCCAATCATTATGCTCTTGGTGCCTCCAGCTAGATTTCCTTGATAGATGCTTCTAAGTTGTACCTTAGCTAGATTATTTCCTTTTTGATGTTTTCCTGTAATTTGTCATCAGTCAAAATATATAGCACTAACAATCTTCCCCTTTTTGATGATGACAATACTAGTACTAATGTAGTCAACTTCCCTAAGTGTATAATTATATAGTCGACTTCATGGCTTTTCTCCCCCTGACTGGTAGCATAGGTGCTCTCCCTGAATTCTTACACAAGGTGATGAATTCTTGCATAGGGTAGTCGACTAACTACTTTACTAGTACTTAGTTTTCATTCTCTCCCCTTTTGTCATCAACAAAAAGGAAACAACAGGAAATAATAGGCAACTAAAGCTATTCAATATTACTTAGCACCATGGTAGAAATAGTACTTAAAAAATTCAACACATAACAAGAAACAGTTAGCCAAAAACAATTTTGACACAAATGGAAAGACATGCAATACAACTAAAAAAATAAATAGATGCACGTACTTAATGTGGTGAAAAGATACTAATCAGAAAGTTAAAATGACTTGGGGATAATATTTAAAGCTTTTATGAGAAAATAGAATCTTCTTCAAGCAAAGGTTTTGTAAAAATATCCGCCAATTGATTTTCTATATTCACAAAAATAATTTCAATATTGCCATTCAAAACATGATCTCTAATAAAATGATGTTTAATATCAATATGCTTAGCTCTAGAATGATGTACATAATTTTTAGTCAGAAAAATATGCACCGACCCCAAAAGTGCCCGAAAACGTGCCTCGGAATGCCTAGATTTTAAATTCCATAAATTTCAAAATCTATTTGTTATTTCAAAGATTTGACTTCATATTCGTGATCAGGGGATCAAAATTAGGTGAAAAAGGGTCTAACCTCAATTTAAGAGCGAAAGATTAATAATTATGATTTTTGGAAGTGTAATTTCCAGAGAGTACTGCGTGCCGCTTCCCCGATGCGCACTAGTACATTTTTGTGACTATTTTTTTAGTTCGTCCAAATTTTCTAAGTGCTGGGCCCAAGTCTTCCCAAATGTGTTTTTATCTATACTTAGTCAAATTTCATCCTCATATCATCCAAAACATTTCCCAACAATCACTGAAGCACTTAGTCATATTTTCACTCAAAAATTCAAGCCTCAAAACCCTCATTCGGAACTAAGGATTTTCTTAAAGTTTCAAGCCTCCATTTTCAATCTTCACCAAGAGCTTCTCCAAAGCTAAGGTATGTGGGTTTTAGCTATTGGGTCCTTTCACCCATGGTGCCCTAATCTCTTTGTACTCATTTTACATGATTTAAAGTTGATTTTACAATTGGGTCTACTATTATGAACATGTCTATGAACTATGTTAGAACCGTGTAAAGTTGTGACTGTTTTGCTATGTTTTGAGTTATAAATCTTGGATCTAATGTAAGATTTGATGATGGATTTTGATGTATACTGCTTGAGAGTGTTACAAGGTGTTGATTGATGGTTTTACAATGGATTTTCTTACATGATTTCATCTCTAAATTACATGGTCTTGTATCCCTATTACACACCTGCCAAGTGTTTGATAAAATGTCCAGCTATAGTTTCTTGTAGAATTAAAGGTCCAAAACATGAGATATAATATGAATGATGTTATAATAATGAAAAGAGCTTATGTATATAATATACTCTATATAAAGTATTGCATTAGACCATGTTCAATCCGGGGGACTAAGAGCCCGAATAACCGAGGCGGGTGTTTGTACTTATCAACCAAGGTGATGGTTTGTACTCATCAACTGAGGTGGGGGTTTGTACTCATCAAAACATGTGAGGGGTGTGTACTTCGCCACCAGGGTGATATGGTGTGATTATCATCAACCATGCGAGGGGGTTGTACCATACCACCGGGGTGATGGGGTGAGATCATCATCAACTGGCCAAGGGATTTATACTTTGAAAATCTAGCTTCGTCTATTCTTCACAAATAATATCCTATATGAGCATGAGTTACTTAAGCATGCTTACTTATGCATTGATCACACATGCCATATTGCTATATTATACCTATTGCATATCGTTATGCATTTTGATTGTGATGCCTAATTCTTGTTGCATTGCATCTTACATACTTAGTACATTCAAACGTACTAACTCATACTATTACCTATATGATATCACCATGTAGGAACCGGTGCCCAAGTTGATCATCCTCCTCCACGTGGCTACACAGTGCTACTCAAGCAAGTTGGTGAGTCCTCTATTTCGGGGACCTTGGTCTATGTTCTATTACCTTGTATCGAGACACTTTACTTTATGTTCTATTTGACTATGAGGATGGGCCCGGTTACTTTGTCTTGGCGCTTGCTCTTATCTATGTATAGAGATATTTGCTGGACATGTTATGTATCTATGCTAAGAGCCTTGTTTTGACTCTATTGTTCTTGATGTCTAAGATATGAGCTTGTCTCTTGTCATTTGATTTTGATGTTGTGCAAGCTTTTCCCTAGTCCCGTTGCCCCTATTCTTATTCTTTTATGTTGTATCTATTACTTCCGTGACCAAGGATGTGTAATGATATTCTAAGAGGCTTTCTTGGGGTCCTTTGGGTTCCCCTTGCATCATGTCACGTCTAGGCCCTAGGCTTGGGTCATGAAAAACTTGGTATCAGAGCACTAGATTGATAGATCCTCAGAGTCCAACACACCGTGTCGATTAGAGTCCTATTCATGGTTGTGAAGCGCGCCATGACTATGAATAGGAGGCAATGAGGTGTTTTTTGGAAATGTTTCCCTTCTTCATATTCTAAGTTGTGCTATAGAGTTGTGATAAGTTTTTCCCCAATAACGGTTGTTCTTAGCTATGCTAGATCATGCCGAACACTAGAGGAAGAAGGGCCCAAACTCCCGAGGAGCAACCCACCAATGGTGAGCTCCGGGATGCTCTTACTATACTTGCCCAAGTGGTGGCCAAACAAGTCAATCAACGGGCCCAAGCCCCTCATGCTACTACCCCGGGAGCTAGGGTAAGATACTTCATGAGAATGAATCCTCCAATTTTCCATGGGTCAAAGATGGATGAAGATCCACAAGAGTTCATTGATGAGGTCTACAAAATCTTGAATATTATGGGTGTTGGGCTGAATGAAAAGGCAGAGTTGGTAGCGTACCAACTCAAAGGGGTAGCCCAAATTTGCTATAAGCAATGGAAGGGGGAGAAGGGAAATGGTTACGTGGTGCTTTGGGAAGAATTCAAATTGGCCTTTCTTAATCGATTTTTCCCTCTTGAGCTTAGGGAAGAAAAGTTGGTAGAGTTTATGAACTTGAAACAAGGTGCTATGAGGGTGAGGAAGTATTCCCTTAAATTTAATCAACTTCCAAAGTATGCTCCTCACTTGATGACCGATCCTAGATCAAGGATGAATAAATTTGTGATGGGGGTCTCCGACTTGGTGAGTGAAGAATGCCGGTCTACCTTGCTAATTAGTGACATAGACTTGTCTCAGTTGATGACTTATGCTGAGCAAATGGAGGAGGAAAAGTTGAGAAAGAGAAGGGGGCATGAGACCAAGAGGGACCTATTTGAGGGTAAATTCCAAAAGGGTGCTAGATTTCGCCAAGGCTAAGGGCCTCATCATGCTAATAATAGGGGGTTTGCCAATAAATTCCCTAGGCCTCAAGGTGTTGGTAGTGTGGCTCGTATTGATGTGTGTCCTAGATGTGGAAAGAATCATAGAGGCCCATGTTTGATTCTAATGCATGCTTTGACTATGAGGATCTTAGGCACAAAAAGGTAGATTGTCCAAGAAATCGTGGCAAAGTCTGGGGTTCTAATGTGGTCCCATTGGGTATAAGTGGTTTTCAAGGTGGTGCCCCAAGGCACAATTAGTTTTATGCTCTACATGGGAGGCAAGGGATTGGTGAGGTCCCCGATGTTGTTATCGGTATGTTGAAAATCTTTGAATTTGATGTATATGCTTTGATTGATCCGAGTGCCACTCTTTCCTTTGTTAGCCCTCTTGTTGCTAAAAAGTTTCATGTTGTCCCCAAGTTGTTGCATGAGTCATATGATGTGTCTACTCCTATTGGTGCCTCTATTGTTGCTAGAAAGGTTTATAGGACTTGTCCTGTTTGCATTTTGCACAAGTTATTACCTTGTGATCTTGTTGAATTAGACATGGTAGATTTTGATGTCATACTTTGGATAGAATGGTTGCATGCCTACTATGCTTCTGTTGATTGTAAAACCCGTAGGGTCAAGTTTCAATTTCCTAATGAATCCGTCCTTGAGTGGGAAAGTCAAGATGTGGTGGTCAAGGGTAGATTTATTTCATGCATTAAAGCCCATAAGTTAACTTCTAGGGGGTGTTTGTATCATCTTGTGAGGGTTAAAGATGTGGAGTCCAAAGTCCCATCTATTGAGTTGGTTCCCATTGTAAATGAGTTTCTTGATGTCTTCCCAAGTGATCTTCCCGGTGTCCCTCCTGAAATGGAGATAGATTTTGGGATAGATCTCCTTCATGATACTGAATCTGTCTCTATTCCCCCTTACCTTATAGCCCCGGCGGAGTTGAAGGAGTTAAAAGAGCAATTGAAAGATTTGTTGGAGAAGGGATTTATTAGACCTACTCAATCATCTTGTTGTGCTCTAGTGTTGTTTGTGAAAAAGAAGGATGAGTCACTTAGAATGTATATTGGTTATCGATAACTCTATTGGGTCACTATAAAGAATAGATATCCTCTTCCAAGGATTGATGACTTGTTTGACCAATTGCAAGAGGCTAGCTTCTTCTCTAAGATTGATCTCCAGTCGGGGTGTCATCAAGTGAGGGTGAGGGAGTGTGATATTCCTAAGACAACTTTCGAGACTAGTTATGGACATTATGAGTTTGTTGTGATGTCGTTTGATTTGACCAATGCACCAACCATATTCATGGATCTAATGAATACTCTCTTCAAACCTTACCTTGATTCCTTTGTTGTGGTCTTCATTGATGATATTTTGATCTATTTACATAGTAGGGAGGAGCATATGGGTCATTTGAGGGTTGTGTTGCAAAGACTGAGGGAAGGGAAATTGTATGCTAAATATGAAAAGTGTGAATTTTGGTTGAAGGAGGTTTCATTCTTGGGTCATGTGGTGTCGGGGGATGGTATTAAGGTGGATCCTCAAAAAAGACCGATGTGATTAGAAATTGGCCTAGACCATTGACCCCGTCGGATATTAGGAGTTTTTTGGACCTTGCAGGTTACTATAGAAGGTTTGTTGATAGGTTCTCTTCCATTGCTTCCCCTATGACAAAATTGACTCAAAAGAAGGTTAAGTTTGTGTGGACCGATGAAAGTGAGAGGAGCTTCCAAACAATGAAAGACAAGCTTGTGTCCGCTCCTATATTGTCAATATCGGATGGGATTGAGGGTGTTATTATGTATTGTGATGCATCTAGAGTTGGTTTGGGTTTGGTGCTAATGCAAAATTATATGGTCATAGCTTATGCTTCGAGACAACTCAAAGTACATGAAAGTAATTACCTACCCATGATCTAGAGCTAGCTGCCGTTGTGTTTGCATTAAAGATTTGGTGTCATGATTTGTATGGGGTACATGTTGATATCTTCACCAATCATAAGAGCCTCCAATTGCGTCTTCACTCAAAAAGATCTCAACTTGAGACAAAGAAGGTGGCTAGAACTTCTCAAAGATTATGACATGAGTGTGCATTATCATCCCGGTAAGCCAAATATGGTGGCAGATGCTTTGAGTAGGGTGTATAGGGGTAGCTAGCTTATGTTGATGGTGGTGGTAGGGAAATGGCTAGGGAGGTGATAGATTGGCTAGGTTAGGGGTTAGGTTGGAAGAGGTTGGTGATGATGGTGTTATGGTTATTGATGGGTCTAAGTCTTTTTTGGTTGATGAGGTGATAGCAAAACAAGATCTTGACTTCTCGTTGCTTGAATTGAAGGACTTGGTGAAAGAGGGCAAAGTAGAGGTTTTCTCTCAAGGGGGAGATGGTGCCCTTAGGAACCAAGGTAGGTTGTGTGTGCCTTGTGTTATGGTTTGAGGGAGAAAATCCTAGAAGAGTCCCATAATTCTTCTTATTCTATCCACCACGGTTCCACTAAAATGTTTAAAGACTTGAGGGATGTGTAATGGTGGGGAGGCATGAAGAGAGACACTGCCAAATTTATTTCCGGTTGCCATAGTTGTCAATAAGTCAAAGCCAAACATCAAAGGCCAGGTGGACTAACCCATGACATAGAGATTCCTACTCTGAAATGGGAGGTGAATAACATGGATTTTGTAGTTGGGTTGCCCAAGACTAGAAAACGTTTTGATTCTATTTGGGTTTGGTTGATAGGATGACGATATTGGCTGACTTTCTATCGTTAAGACCACATATGGGGCTGAAGAGTATGCACGGTTGTACATCCATGAGTTAGTGAGGTTGCATGGGGTTCCTTTGTCTATCATATTGGGTCGTGGTTCACAATTTACTTCACACTTTTGGAGTCTTTTCAAAGGGATCTTGGAACAAAAGTTCACCTTAGTACGACCTTTCATCCTTAAATGGATGGCTAAGCCAAAAGAACCATTCAAAAACTTGAGGATATGCTTAGGGCTTGTGTATTGGAGCTTAAGGGTAGTTGGTATGACCATCTTCCTTTAATTGAGTTTTCCTACAACAATAGCTATCACTCTAGTATCGATATGGCTCCTTTTGAGGCTCTTTATGGGAGACATTGTAGATCACCGGTTGGTTGGTTTGAGGTTGGAGAGGTGGCTTTATTGGGACCATATTTGGTTATGGAGGCTCTTGAGAAGGTTAGGATGATTAGATAAAGGTTAAGAATAGCCCAAAGTCGTCAAAAATCTTATGCCGATGTGAGAAGAAGAGACCTTCAATTCAAAGTGGGTGATTGGGTCTATTTGAAGGTTTTTCCAATAAAAGGTGTGGTCTGTTTTGGTAAGACGAAGAAGTTGAGTCCAAGGTATGTTGGTACTTATGAGTTAATAAAGAGGGTTGGCAAGGTAGCATATGAGTTGATATTGCCTAGCGGAATAAATTTGGTTTATTCGGTGTTCCATGTCTCTACGTTATGAAAATATGTTGGTGAACCTAATGCTATTATGCCTCTTGATGTTGTGGGTGTTGTTGAGGATAACTTGACTTATCAGGAGGTTCCGGTTCAGATTTTAGATAGGCAAGTGAAGAGATTGAGGAACAAGGAGGTGGTATCCATTAAGGTCCATTGGAGGAACCAACGAGTCGAAAGTGCTACATAGGAGGCCGAATCGGACATGCAAAAGTAGTATCCTTATCTTTTCCACTCCACTCAAGTTCAGGGTACTAATCCTAAGTCCACTATGTGATTTCAAGTCTCATATTTCATCCCCTATGTCATTCATATGCATTCATGTTTAAGTGGGCAAGTCATGATGATTTTACACTCATGTTGAGATTTTAAAAATGATGTTTTAAATATAATGTTGTATTTTAGTTGGGGCTAAGTTGTTTATAATCATTCTTGTATTTTATGTCTCTTTTATATTCGGGGATGAATGTTCCCAAGGGGAACATATTGAAACGATCCCAAAAAGTGTCCGAAAATGTGCCTCGAAATGCCCAAAATTTTAAATTCCATATATCTCAAAATCTGTTTGTTATTCAAAAATTTGACTTCATATTCATGATTAGGGGGTCAGAATTAGGTGAAAAAGGGTCTAACGCCAATATAAGAGCGAAAGATTAGCAATTATGATTTTTGAAAGTGCAATTCCCAAAGAGTAGTGCGCGTCGCGGACATTTTTGTGACTGTTCTTCTAAGTATTGGGCCCAAGTCTTTCCAAACGTGTTTTTATCTATACTTAGCCAAATTTCATCCTCATATCACCCAAAACATTTCCCAACACTCACTAAAAAACTTAGCCATATTTTCACTCCAAAATTCAAGCCTCAAAACCCTCAGCCAGAACTAAGGATTTTCTTCAAGCTTCAAGCCTCCATTTTCAATCTTCATCAAGAGATTTTCCATAGCTAAGGTATGTGGGTTTTAGCTATTGGGTCTTTTCACCCATGGTGCCCTAATCTCTTTGTACTCATTTTACATGATTTAAAGTTGATTTTACAATTGGGTCTACTATTATGAACATGTCTATGAACTATGTTAAAACCGTGTAAAGTTGTGACTGTTTTGCTTTGTTTTGAGTTATAAATCTTGGATCTAATGTAAGATTTGATGAGGAATTTTGATGTATACTGCTTGAGGGTGTTGCAAGGTGTTGATTGATGGTTTTACAATGGATTTTCTTGCATGATTTCATCTCTAAATTGCATGGTCCTGTACCCCTATTACACACCCACTAAGTGTTTGATAAAATGTCCGGCTAGGGTTTCTTGTTGAATTGAAGGTCCAAAGCATGAGATATAATATGAATGATGTTACAATGATGAAAAGAGCTTATGTATATGATATATTTTATATAAATTGTTGCACTAGACCATGTCCAATCCAAGGGATTAAGAGGCCGGATAACCGAGGTGAGGATTTGTACTCACCAACTGAGGTAGGGTTTTTTAATCATCAACCGAGGTGGGGGTTTGTACTTATCAAACCATGTGAGGAGTTTGTACTTTTCCACTAGGGTGATAAGGTGTGATTATCATCAACCATATAAGGGGTTTGTACCACCATCAGGGTGATTGGGAGAGATGAACCGGCCAAGGGGTTTATACTTTGGAAATGTATCTTGGTCTACTCTTCACAAATGATATCCTATATGAGCACGAGTTACTTAAGCATGCTTACTTATGCAATAATCACACATGCCATATTGCTATATTATGCCTATTGCCTATCGTTATGCATTTTGATTGTGATGCCTAATTCTTGTTGCATTGCATGTTACATACTATGTACCTTCAAACATACTAATGCATACTCTTGCCTACATGATATCACCATGTAGGAACCGGTGCCCAAATTGATCATCCTCCTCCATGTGACTAGTGGGTTCTATTCAAGCAAGTTGGTAAGTCCTCCATTTTGGGGACCTTGGTCTAAGTTCTATTACCTTGTATTGAGACACTTTACTTTATGTTCTATTTGACTATGAGGGTGACCCCAGTAACTTTGTCTTGGCCCCCTCTCTTATCTATGTATAGAGGTGTTTTTTGGATATATTATGTATCTATGCTAAGAGCCTTGACTTTATTGTTCTTGGTGTCTAAGATATGAGCTTGTCTCTTGTCTCTTCATTTTGATGTTGTGCAAGCTTTTCCATAGTCCCGTTGCCCCTATTCTTATTCTTTTATGTTGTATCTATTGCTTTTGCGACCAAGGATGTGTAATGATGTTCTAAGAGGATTTCTTGGGGTCCCTTGGGTTCCCTTTGCGCCGTATCACGTCTAGGCCCTAGGCTTGGGTTGAGACAAAATAGCACTTGAGTTATCATAAAAAATTTGAGCAGGTTTACCATTGATATCAAAATCACTCAATTGTTGAATCATCCAAAGAACCTAAGTACACCATAATCCAATAGCTACATATTCAGCTTCAGTGGTGGAGATAGATACACAATTTTTTCTTGCTATTACAGGAGATTAAGGAGTCTCTAAGGAATTGACAAGAACCACTGGTTCTTTTTCTATCGACTTTGTCACCTGCATAATTAATATATAAAATTCCACGAAGATGAAAAGTAGACGATTTTTCATACCAGAGACCAAAAGAGATGTTCCCACTAAATAATGAATAATCCTTTTTACAGCAGTTAAATGAGATTCTTTGGTGGAAGTTTGAATCTAGCACATTTATAAACACTGAACATGATAACAAGTCTAGTAGCAGTGAGATAGAGTAATGATCCAATCATACCCTATACCTGGATTCATCAGTGCTCTTACCATTTGGGTCCAGATCTAAGTTGCAAGATGGAATCATAGGAGCACTGAAGGACTACACATTTTTCATTCCAAATTTTTGATTAATTGTCACTCCCCCGGAGGGTATCTTAGAGGTAACCGACACTAAGAGACTATTGCTAGTTCCCAAGCGAATCACTTGGTCTCATCACATTAATTCATTCATGCATTCTACTATCAGTGGAAGACATAAAGGAATAAATAGGCACATCATCATCTAGTCTCAAAATAATATTATCATAAAAGGCTAGTAGAAAGAAACTAGCTCAACAAGTCTTTACATCAAATTCGACTCTAGTCTATGAAGCCTCTATCACTATCAGGTGGTGCCAATGACAGACCCATGACTACCTCAATCATAATAAAGCTAAGTAAATCTAACTCTAAATTAAGATGAAAATAAATCCTTCGAAGTAAGAGAGGCTCACCAATCAGCTGAGTGTGTCAAATCCTCAACGATGCGCCTGTTGACGATCTCCAAATCACGTATCTATATCATGAAATGATGAAGTATCAGAGGGGGAGGGGGACGTCAGTACATGGAATGTACTGGTATGTAAAATAGCTGAGTGAAATCGAAACAGGTAGAATAGTATAGCAATAATAATCAAATCAATATAGAAACCAATAAATATGTCAAAAGTCTATCTAAAGGAAGAATAAAGAGTAGACAAATGACCCATCACATCAATCACCTTATACCATTATATTAACCTCAGAGTACTATCAAGACGAATATTATATGGGAGTTTCTTGGACCTACAACCATCACCTATGAGTCGGTGATGGTACAATGAACCGATGACATTGCCCCATCTGCCCTGTAGCTTGCAAGGATAAATGGCGTACATTATTGGATCCAAAGTACAAATAACATTAAGTCCTCTTTTGGGACTGAGGGAACATCAGTTGCTCATGGTCAATCCTCACCTACACTGGCCATGTAGTTATGAGTGCAAGTGAGACTCTCTCTTACCCTTTTTGGTGCTCGATACTTCTCACATAGACTCGACATGCTCATAAACGTTAACATCCATCCTTTGTCATTGTCCAATCTCTTTTGGACTTAGACATCAATTCATTATTCATTCATTAACTTGATGGAATTTGGGCATATTCCTTTAAGATTACATTTAACCTCTTTGAGGTTCTTAATTCATTATCATCATCCTTCAATTCGTTCAATTCAGGACTTAGAAACCATCATTAGGGAACAATTGAATAGACAACTCGTTAGATTTATTTATGGAGACTCAATGGACTATCAAGTTTTATCAATTTATCATCATTCTCATACCCACAATCACAATCTCTATCAAGTTTCTCAATCGAGGCTCTAGACTCAATCCCTATCTTCATTCATACCATCTTTAATAAAATAATAAGTAGGGTTTATGCAATATCTCATGAAAATATTCAATTTAAGAAAAACAGGTTTATAATGATCATCAACGTATAAACATTCATATAATAAATTTAATTTCTCAAGAAAATAATCAAGAACCATACATATAGACTCAAGAACTTTCAACTCACTTCTAAGATCATCTATGGGACACATGGGAGAACAATACCATGCTTTTAGTGTAGCCTTACATACCTGGGATGAAGAATTATTAATCCTCTTCAAGAATTTGACTCAAGTCCTCATGGTCTCAAGCTTCTCTTTTCTTCTCTTAAAACTCCCAACTCAAAAGGATGAAAAATGGGTTTAGAAACCCTTATTTCGCAGAAAAACTATCTTATAATCGTATATAGGACTTGAGAAAGGTTGAGGATTTACCAATATACCCTTCCCAAAATAAAAGAATAAAATTCTATCTCATAAAACCATGTCCGCGTCGCACCAGGGGCGCAGACATTTGTTATTTTGGTGAATTTTCTCAAAACACGTTGAAAAACTGATTTCTAGGAAAAATACACATAACTTGTCAAGTGCATTTTACGTATAAATTTTCATAAATTGCTTTATTTTCAATCCCGTAGAAATATTTTGAAGAAAAAACTAAGTGCTGGTCCGCATCCCAGGCACGTCGCGCCTTGGGAATGTAGCCTCATTATCTTAGGGAAAAATTGTGAATTTTTTTTTTGAATCAGTCGCTCTAAAATCGGGTCGAGACCATTTTCTCACTCAGTTTTTTGCACTGATCGTAAATCCGATCTCGGATTTTTCATCGAAGCTTGGGAAGACGCATTATTCGCTTGATTACGTTCTAGGGGAATTTCAAAAATTTCGTGGGGTGTTACATTATCTCCCCTTAGGATCATTCATCCTCAAATAACGAGTAAAGGTGGATATCAAGGCAGAATGGACTCAAAATTCATCTTGACACTCCCATCAGTCAATCAAACTTTTGACTTCCTATCACTATCAATAATCTCTATCCGGACTAAATAATAAACATCCCATCCAAGAAAAGACAATTAATTTAGTCAAGGACCAGAACATTACCTTCAACATTCTTATCGTCAGGCACGAATAACAATAAAGACTTCTTTCAACACACAATCAATTAATCTAGGCAGTCACAAGTCACTCAGAATAACAAATCAGCACAAATCGAGAGTACAGATAGTCTCTTAGACATTTTCACCATCAAGCACTAATAGAACATCGCAACTCGGTCAATTCGAATCGTTTGAACACCTCGACAATCAACATTTCAAACTCAAGAAAGAAGCCATCAACTCTAATGGAGAATGGGACTATCGATACCTAAGACTCTATGTATAGCTCTTCAAGCTTAGCACCTCATCTCAATTGTACTCCCTTTCATGGCACTCTACTCCCTCAACTTAAGCTTATAGCTCCTACTTATATTTCCATCTAACCACCTCCTTCTCTTCCATTCAAGCCTACTTCTAAGCCTTAAGGTGTTATTCACGAGATGATCATATTCCTAGAAAACTAATCTTTAACACTCAGCTCTAAACTTCCATAGGGGCTTTCGTCAAAAGATTACTAGTCTTCTTCACTAATTCACTACTCTTCCTCAAACCCTTATTACGAAGTCTTCACTAGTCTATCATCAATATTCGCATAAAAACAACCTCGAATTCAAGTCTATTACCCTAACCACTTCAACTATGTCTTAGAATTTTCAAGCCTACATAGCACTTCGACCTCCACCATTCAGTGAACTCTCACTCAAAGTCACAGCAACATACTCTTACCTATCTACTATTCATCATAAGGTTTTATCTCTCTCCTCTTTCCTATATCTATCCCTACATGACACAAGTCTAACACCAATATCATAATAAGGATACACTCACTCCTCCTCATCTGCTCTCATCCTCAGTCTACTACTCTCAACATCAGAATCTGAACCTGGAGGAACTCATTACTTCCCCTTTTTTCGCCAAACCTCAAACTACTATCTCTCCTTGCAAAATAAGCAAGATCATAACTCTGAAACTTGATACTCTACATCCTACCATCAATAATGGCATAACAATTCGAAGGTCAGTGTATGCGTAAGATGACATCAGGATCAAGAACTCTCACTCTCTCTCATCAACCTTCATCGCTCTACTATTATCAACACTTCTATCAAGGTTGGAAAGTTGGATTACTCGAAGATCTTGGAACGAAAGATCATTAGTATGATCAATCGAGAAATCTTATCTGAGAACATTCATAGATTACAACCTCTCTCGTCTATCAAGTGTCATTTTGTGTTAACAGAACTATACGTAGTGTAAAACTCAGGTCGCATCTCATTCAACATAGGACTTGAAACCCTTAAATTCATAGGATAAGATTAAGATTAATGAATGAATTCATCGCTTCTCATCCTTAAAACTCAGCATTATCGGGAGTCAACATGATGTGTATGGGACTAGACCATAGGTACAATAGTCATACACCTAAAGGGAATAGAATTTTACCTCAACTGAAGTATAAGGACTATATGAGACAAAAACGAATTGATATCTCATCTTTATCAGCCTATCATAATAAAAACTAAAGATCTACTTCGATTTCTCACATCAACATCTCCCCCTTAGCTCTCAAGGTCCTCTCTCTAAATTTGTGAATCAATTTTTGCTACTAGGCTATCAGCACATACCTCCACATGGTCAAGGAATCACTATCCATAAGAATATGCATCTTAAACCCTTCAGTGATGCTATAGTCATATGCATATAGCTAGTCATTTAGACTTCTTTCAACGATATCACTCTTAGCTTTCTCATGTCTCTATGGAACTCTCTCTCTCTCTCTCTCTTTGCTGTTCTTAATGGCATACACAATCTCTTTCCATAATAATTACAATCTAACATCTTCTTTTGCCTGCTAATGCTCAACCTATGTGCTCTCATAAATTTATTTGTATAAGATTTAGACTATTATGGAGAACTCATTATCGTCTACTCATATGCCCAAATCGCTTAGCTATTTGTGATGACAAAGATTACTTACATCAACCTACTCCACATCAAAACTCAAATATACTATCCAGATTCTCATAGCAGTCATAACTTAGAGCCTCACCCATCTGTACACAATCATGGTTGCATATCTTAAACCTCATGAGCCTCCTCTTTTCTAGTGTTTCACCCTTAATTTACTATCTCCATCTAAAGGGTACCTCTACTGTACTCCTAGCACTATGCTCCTTGCCAGTCAATATCTTAATCATTAAACACGACTACAACATGACTCTTAGGTCAAATCTCTAACAAAGACTATCACTATCATCATGCTATCTCCTCTTTAACACTACCCTTCAAAATTCAAGCTTAGGGTCTAGTACTAACATGTGCATCTATCACACACCTCTCTAATGCCGACTTACAACTACTAGATAAAAAATTAGGGAACATAATCTTACTAAAATCTCATAGCGAGTAATCAATCAACACATCCCCTCTTCACAACTCATGTACCACTAACCTTTTCACTATACCTCCTTATCTGGCTAAGCTTATAACTCTATGAATTTCATGAACTCTCACATACAATTATAAGCCTAACTTAGATCTATCACATTAAAAGCACTTTCCCCCTATTCAATATTTACACCTCACCTCAACAGTATGAATACTACAACACATTAACATACACTTCCTTCTAGTTTGAACATTCTCTAACACATTTTGATACTAACCCTCTCACTCTTTATACCTCATCATGACCATCAAAGGGTACTCCCCACTCGTTCATCAAACTTAGGGAAATCAACTTCTCATCATTACTTACCTAATAGGTGTACATAACTTTAACTACAAGCCTCAATCAACCATCACTCTTGATATCCCGTCCCTTTCTTCCCATCATCATCCTTCTAACTCTGGGATGATTTATTTCTACTCGGAGTTTGTAAGACCTCACGTCTCACTCTTAGGTGGTAGCATTAAACTCTTTATAGACATAGGTTTTTCTCTCATGAGTAACATCGGGAGAAAGTTTTGAATAAGAGTGTCTGGGTACATCTAGAGTTAACTCAAATGCACGATTCATGCGGGTAACAGTGCACTCCTACTAGTCAATCAACTTAGTACACCAGTCGACTTCTCTCAAACCTGGTGCAGTCTCTCTATCATTCGGATTACTATATTGCAGGGGAACTCATCGGTAAGAGTTTGAACATTAATGTCTCTATCACCTCATGGACGAGGCATCGTCGAAAGGTTTAGAGCCTCGTACGAATCATCATAGACTTCTTAAGAAATAACTCCATCGCACAATTTAGAATCTGAAAAAAGGGAAACAATTCCTAAATGTCCTATAGCCACCAAATTATGGATATGGAGCTCTCCATACCAATAATAAGGACTCTAATAGATAAAACTTTATAGACTCCCTAAGACTCTCGAACTCGTGCTCTGATACTAAGCTTATCACGCCCTGGGAGGGTACCTTAGATGTAACCGGCACTCAGAGACTATTGTTAGTCCCCAAACGAACCACTTGGCCTCATCAAATTCATTCATTCATGAATTCTACAATCAGCCAAAGACATAAAGGAATAAATAGGCACATCATCATGTAGTCTCAAAATAATATTATCACAAAAGACTAGTAGAAAGAAACTAGATAAACAAGTCTTTTTACATCAACATTCAACTCTAGTCTATGAAGCCTCTATCACTAGCAGGTGGTGCCAATGACAGACCCATGGCTACTCAATCAAAATAAAGCTAAGTAAATTTAACTCTGAAGCAAGATGGAAATAAATATAAAGAATCTTTTGAAGTAAGAGAGGCTCACTAATCAGCTGAACGTCTCAAATCCTCAACGATACGCCTATTGACGATCTCCAAATCATGTAATTGCATCATGAAATAATGCAGCCCCAGAGGGGGACGTCAGTATGTGGAATAACTGGTATGTAAAATAGCTGAGTGAAACCAAAATAGGTAGAAAAATGTAGTAATAACAATCAACTCAATGTAAAAACCAATAAATATGTCAAATGTCTGTCTAAAGGAAAAATAGAGAGTAGACAAATGACCCATCACATTAACCACCTTATACCGTTACATTAACCTCAAATGCTATCAAGAGGAATCCTATATGGGAGTTTCTTGGACCTACACATATCATCTATGAGTCGGTGATGACACAACAAAATGATGGCATTGCCCTATCCGCCTAATACCTTGTTGGTATAGAAGGCGTACATTATTGGATCCAAAGTAGAAATAACATTAATTCCTCTTTTAGGACTGAGGAAACATCGGTTGCTCATTGTCAATCCTCAACTATGCTGGCCACATAGTTATGAGTGCTAGTGGGACTCACTCTTACCCATTTTGGTACTCAATACTCCTCTTATAGACTCAACATGCTCATAAACGTTAACATCCATCCTTTGTCATTATCCGATCTCTTTTGGACTTGGACATCAATTCATTATTCATTCATTAACTCAATGAAATTTGGACATATTACTTTAAGATTACATTCAATCTCTTTGAGGTTCTCAACTCATTGTCATCAACCTTCAATTCATTCAATTCAGGACTTAGAAACCATCATTACAGACCAATTGAATAGAAAAATCGTTAGAGTTATTTATGGAGACTCAAGGGACTATCAAGTTCTATTAATCTATCATCATTCTTACATCCACAATCCAATCTCTATCAACATTCTCAATCAAGGCTCTAGACTCAATCCCTATCTTCATTCATGCCATCTTTAATAAAATAATAAGTAGGATTTATGTAAAATCTTATGAAAATATTCAGTTCAAGAAATGATGATCATCAACGTATAAAAATACATATAATAACTATAATTTCTCAAGAAAATAATCAAGAATCATGCATATAGACTCAAGAATATTCAACTCACTTCTGAGACCATCTATGGGAACATAGGAGAACAATCCCATGCTTTTAGTTTAGCCTTTCATACCTGGGATGAAGAACTGTTATCCTCTTCAAGAATTTGACTCAAGTCATGGTCTCGAACTTCTGTTTTCTTCTTCTTTCAAAACTCTCAACTATGGAGGAGAAAATAATTTAGAGATCCTTGTTTCACAGACAAATGATCTTATAATCATTTATAGGACTTGGGAGAGGTTGAGAATTTACAAAAATATCCTTTCCAAAATAAAAGATTAAAATTCGATCCCGTAACACCATGTTCGTGTTGCTCTAGGGGTGCGGACATGTGTTATTTTGGTGAATTTTCTTAAAACACGTTGAAAAACTAATTTATTAAAAAATACACATAAAATGCATTTGTTAAGTGTGTTTTATCTATATTTTTCATAAATCGCATTCCAATCAATTTTCCAATCCCCTAGAAATATTATGAAAAAAATTAAGTGTTGGTCCGTGTCCCAGGCACGTCATGCCCTGGGAGTGCATCCTCATGTCTCGGAGAAAAATTGAAAAAATTATTTTTTTGACTCGGATCGCTCTAAAATCGAATCGAGACCATTTTCGCATTTAATTTTTTACGCTACTCGTAAATCAGGTCTCGGATTTCCCATCGGAGCTTGGAAAGACGTATTACCGTCGTTTCAAAAATTTCGTGGGGTGTTACATCAACTCTTTAACATACTTATTTTGGCAGATGAAAATTCTGTGATCAGATTGAAAAATTTATAATCCCAAAAAGAATGTTAACTGACCCATCAGACTCATTTCGTACTCATTTTGCACAGATCATCATGAGTACTTTAAAAAAATGATATCATCAACATATATTTAAATAAAAATATTATTAAAAGAGGATTTTTTAATAAAAAGAGTGGCGTCAATACTCCCCCTAGAAAAATCATGATTTAGCAAAAATTTGCTTAGTCAATCATACCAAGCTCTGAGAGCTTGCTTGAGTCTGTACAAATCTTTAGACCATTTAAAAACATGATTAGGGAATTCTGGGTTTTCAAAATCTAGAGGTTGTTTCACAAAAAAGAATATTCTTCAATAAATTCATTTAAAAAGACGCTTTCAACGTCCATTTGAAAGAGTTTAAAAACTTCAAAGGCAGCATAAGAAAGAAGAATACAAATAGACTCTAACCTAGCTACAGTAGCAAAAGTCTCATCATAGTCGACTCCTTGTTGAGAGTAACCTTCAGCTACAACTCTTGCTTTATTTCTAGTTACTTCTATAACCTCGTTTAGCTTGTTTCTAAATACCTATTTTGTCCCAATGATAGTAACATTTTCAAGTATGGGAACTAAGGTCCAAACCAGATTCTTTTTAAATTGATCCAGCTCTTCCTTCATTGCATTTACCCAATCATTGTCTTTGAGAACTTCTTCGACATTTTTTAGTTCAAGTTGAGATATAAGAGCAATGTTGGCATTTCTTTTGCTGGATGACCTTGTTCTCATTCCATCATTAGCATCACTAATGATAAAAGTTTTGGGATAGTCAGGCTTACTTCTCCATTCATTAGGAACAGATTCTACTACTGGTTGACTTTCTTCGATAATAGTCGACTGATCTTTGTCTACAACTACTTTTGAAGTTATCAAATTACTGTTAATAGCATCTTCATCATTAAAACTGCCTCTTTTGTCAAGAATAGGGTTAGATTCATCAAAAATAATATGTATAGACTATTCTACTGAGGAAGTACGCTTGTTAAAAAAAATTATATATGCTCTACTAGTGTTACAGTAACCAAGAAAGATACCTTCATCGTCATGAGGGTAGAAATTACCTAGATTATCCTTACTGTTTTGTTGTGAACAAAATATTTGCAACCAAATGGATGAAAGTAATTGATGTTAGGTTTCTTCTCAATCCATAGTTCATATAGAGTCTTCTTGAGAATGGGCCTAATTAGACACCTGTTCAGAATATGACAGGCTATACTTACCACTTCTTCCTAGTAATGGTGAGGAAGAGAGTGTTCACATATCATGTTCTAGCCATGTCTTTGAAATGACCCCAAATAGTGTTTGAAAATGTGCCTTGAAAGTGTTTATAATCGTAATTTCTATATATCACAAAATGTGTGTGTGATATAAAAATTCCAACTTCATATTCGTGATCAGAGGGAAAAGTTGAGTGGGAAATAGGTATGACCTGAATTTTAGACTAACCATATCAAAATTCAAATTTTTAAAGTTGGCAAAAAATAATGAGGTTCAGCACACCTGGCGCGACGTGGCCAGGGCACGGACCACTATATTCTGTTGCCAGTTTTTTTATCTTCGGTCCAAGGCCTTTGGGTCTTGGGCCTAAGCCTTCCTATGCGTAAAAGCACCTATACTTATTCATTTTTCAATCGCATATCACACAAGAGTTTCCCCAAAACCCTCTCTAATACTTAGACAAATATTTCACCCAAATTCAACTGTCCCAATCTCATTCCGGATCTAAAGGATTTCATTCAAGATTCAAGTTCTCAATCAAATCTTCATCAAGGAAATCTCCAAAATTGCAGTATGTGGGTTTCAACCATTGGGTTCTTTCATCCATGGTGCCCAACCTTCGTTTTTACATAAATTGCTTGTTTCTAAGTTGATTTATTTATGGGTCTTACTTATTATGAATTTGGTTATACACTATGTTGGAATTCCATAAAATTGTAACTATTTAAGCATGTTTTGAGCTATGAATCTATGATCTATTATGTGATTTGATGAGGGATTTTGATGTATCGTGCATGAGGGTATAACCAAGTGTTGGTGGGTGCTTTTACATTGGTTTTTTCTCACATGATTTTACTGTTGAATTGCATGATTTTGTACTAGCATTACACACCCTCCAAGTGTTTGATAAAATGTTTGGTTATAATTTCTTGAGCTATTGAAGGTCTATTGCATGACTTATGAGTTAAATGACTTTATGATGATGAAAGGGATGTTCATATAAACTGTTTTGATAAAAAGTATCTATAGAGTTATAAGTTGACCACACCTGGTTGAGGATATGTTATGCCTTAACCACCACGATGGGGGGAGGGGTGTGGTATGCCCATCTACCAATTAGGGCGTATATTCCCTAATCACTTTGATGGGAGGTGGTCATGCTCATCTACCAATTGGGGGGTATATTCACTCAATCACTTTGATGGGGGGTGGTCATGCTCATTACCAATTATGGGGTTTATTCCTTAATCACTTTGATGGGGGGTGGTTATGCTCATGTACCAATTGGGGGGTATATTCACTCAATCACTTTGATAGGGGGTGGTTATGCTCATCTACCAATTGATGGGTAAATTTCTCAATCACTTCGCAAGGGGTGGTCATACCTTGGATTCCAAGTACTAGCTTGCATGGTCTATAAAGATGGTCTCTTCCTACATATGTAATATGTTCTATATAAGAATTTTTACTTCAAGCATCATTCAGGCATGCCATATTGCTATTATGCTCATTCATCGCCTAATTATACATTTCTATTATGTTGCCCATATTTTGTTGCATAGCATCCTATGTATATAGTACATTCAAATATACTAATGTATACTCTATGCCTACATGATGCTACCATGTAGGAACCGGTGCCCCATTTGATCATCATCTTCCTCCACGTGGCTAGTACTACCTCCAAAGCAAATTTGGTGAGTCCTCAAATTTGAGGATGATATCTTTTGATATTATTTTATACAAAGAATCTCTTTATTTTATTGCATGCTTTTGACTATGAGGGTGTGAACGACCCAAAAAAGTTCTCAAAAATGTACCGCGGAAGCACCCAGAATCTTGTTTTCCATATGTCTAAATATCCGTTTGGAATTTCGAAAATCCAACTTCATATTCTTATTCAGGGGGTCAAATTGAGTAGGAAATGTGTCTAAACTGAATTTAGAGTAACCATATCAAAATTCAAAAATCACAATAAATGCTATTTAGGAGGGTCAACTTTGAAGGGACGTATCTTTTAGCACACAAAGAATTGAGTGGCCCACAACCTACCAACTTGCATCCCTTTGAATTATGTTTCCAAGCACTTCGTATCACCTCATTTCGAGTTCGGATGAAGAATTTATGCCCATTTTCATAAAAATCATTCGTGTAGAAAATGTAGATTTCCAGTGAGCATCCGCGTCACCTTCGTGTCGCGGACCTGTGTTATTTTGGCCCTTTTTTTTATTTCGGTCCAAGACTTTCAAGTTTTGGCCCTAGGGATTCCCATACGTGTTATTACCTATACTTAGCCTTATTTTACCTTTATATCATCCTCAATATTTCTCAATATCCTCTCAAACACTTAGACTCAAATTTCACCCTAATTTGAAGTCCCAAACTCGAGACTAATCTTAAGGATTTCATCAAGGACTTCATTCAAGCTTCAAGTCTCCATTAAAGTCTTCTTTAAGAACTTCACAAAAGCTAAGGTATGTGGTGTTGAAACATTGGGTCCTTTCACCCATGGTGCCTAAACCCTCTTTTACTTAATATTGCATGATCTAAAGTTAATTTTACATGTGGATCCTGAATATTGAGAAATTTACTGCACAATGATTTTAGTTCATGAAAGTATGGTTGTTTTAGCATGTTTTGAGCTTCAAATCTTGGATCTACTGTTGGATTTAATGAAGGGTTTTGATATGAATATCTTGGGGGTGTTGCTAGGTGTTGACTAAAGGCTTTACCACTGATTTTCCTGCATGATTTTATCTCTAAATTGCATTCTCTTTTACCCTCATTACACACCCCCAAGGTGTTTGATAAAATGTCCGGCTATATTTCTTGAGTAATTGAAGGTCCAAAGCATGAGATATGATACGAATGATGTTATGATGATGAAATGATCTTATATAAATGATTATTCCTACAGGAGGTATTACATTATAGATTATGATGGATCCTATATAAATTGTTGCATAGACCATGTCTGATCCAGGGGGATAAGAGCCCGGGTAACCTAGAATGAGGGTTAAGACTCATCTCCACCAGAGTGACGGGGTGGCATCGTCACCAACCTAGAGTGAGGGTTAATACTCATCTCTACTTAGGTGATGGGATGGGAACATCACCAACCTAGAATGAGGGTTAATACTCATCTCCACCTAGGTGATGGAGTGGCAACATCACCAACCCACCTAGGGGTTCATACCTTGGAAAGCTAGCTTAGTCTCATCTTCACATATGGTATTCTATATGAGGATGATTTTTTTAAGCATGTTTTACTTATGCATTGATCATACATGTCATATTGCTATATTATGGCTATTGCCTATCGTTATGCTTTTTGGATTATAATGCCTATCTATTATTGCATTGCATATCACAAACTCAGTACATTCAAACATACTAATGCATATTCTTGCCTACATGATATCACCATGTAGGTACCGAAGCTCTTATTGATTCTTCTTATGGCTAGATAGATTGTTCAAGTTAGCTTTTGGTGTGTCCTCTATTAGGGGGACAATGACTATTTTCTCACACTATATATTAAGATTTCCTTT
Source organism: Solanum clarkiae (assembly GCA_011800125.2). NCBI lineage: Eukaryota > Viridiplantae > Streptophyta > Magnoliopsida > Solanales > Solanaceae > Solanum > Solanum clarkiae. The sequence goes on from JAABOM020058709.1 coordinate 28,219, forward strand.
ACTTTATTATATACTTAATACTATGAGGGTGAGCCCGGTTGTATATCTTGGCCCCTACCATTATCTATGTAGTAGGGGTGTTGTTGGACAAAGCTATGTATTTATGCTATGAGTTGATTCTATTATCTCTTGGCTCTATGTTACGACAAGTTCTCCCTTAGCCGCTTTTTGCCCTTATTACCATTCTTCAAATGTCATTTAATTTTTTCCACGACCAAGGATGTGTAATGATATACTATGTGGCTTATTTGGGGTTCCTTCGAGATCTCCATTCACCGGTCACGTCTAGGCCCGAGGCTTGGGTCATGACAAAGATGGTATCAGAGCACTAGGTTGATAGATCCTCAGAGTCCAACACACCATGTCGATTAGAGTCTTATTCATGGTTGTGTTGTGCACCGCAACTATGAGTAGGAGGCTATGAGACATTTTAGGAAATGTTTCCCTTCTTCATGGTCTATGTCATGCTTTAGAAGTGAGATAGGGCTTTCCCCTCTAGCGATTGTTCTTTGCTCTTTTACTTGATCATGCCCGCTTCAAGGAGGAAGACAAAGGAAGGTAAGTAGAAGGTTTTGATTTTGATGGATCCAAGTTTCACTAATTCGTTTCTATTCTTTTGGTTGACGATGGGGCTTCTTGTGTGCCCAAGTGGTTGTATGGATCTTTGGTGTCTCTTGCTTGGGTATATTGTTGCTAGAAAGTTCCTAGGTCTTGTTTCAGGTTTGTATTGCATTAGGTATTGCTTTGTGGCTTGCTGGATTTGATGTGGTAGATTTTGATCTTGTACTTAAGATTGAATAGTTGCATGCACATTGTGTCTCCATGGATGGTGGGACCCGCAGAGTTAGGATCCGACTCCCTAATGAACCCGTCTTTGAGTAGGAGGTTGTCAAGTGGTAGCAAGGGAGGTAGGTCCATTATTGACTTAAGGTTGGAGGTGTTGAACCTAAGTTGTTTTGTCTATAGAATTGTTGTTGGTGGTGGATGAGGCCTTGAATGTCTCTTTTCGATGTTTGAAGTTGGGGTAGTATCTTTTGGTTGACTAGCACACCGGTTATGCCTATAAGTCTCACGAATAAGATTTCTAGTCCTTACCCTAATAGGTTTATTGTGGCTTTGGTGATGATAATGTGGTTCGTTCCCTAATGAGGTAGTGCATGTGAATCATTTGAGGGTAGTACTACGAGTTCAAGGAAGAAGGTTGGATGCTAAGTAGGTGAGGTGGGAATTTTGGTGATAAGAGGTTGCCTTCCTAGGTTTTGTGGTGCCGGGTGATGGTATTAAGGTGGACTTGGATAAGACAAAGGTGATTAGAGAGTAGCATAGACCTTTAACTTCACCAGATATTAGAAGCCTCTTGGGTTAGTGGGCTATTGTGGGGGATTGTGAGTAGATTCTCTTCTATTGTTACTCCTATGACTTAGTTGACCCTAGGTAAGGTCATATTGTGACCGAAATTTTGAATAGGGTGATTTAATAGGTCCGAGAGTTGCTATTTCTTGTGTTATCCCTTGGTGCTAGTAGGATTCATGTGTATATGGGTTTCATTCATAGGTTCCTTTCACCCATGAAGCCCAATTTTTCTTTTTATAAAAATTGCATGATTTCAAGATGTATTTCTTATGGGTATTTATTATTGTGAAATATGAGCATGAAATATATTGGGGCTTTGTCTATCATTGTTTATTATGCATAATATCTATTTTTAGCTTATACTATGAAGTGATCTTTGTCTATTTAGACTATACATGATTCAAGCTATGAAATCTATGAACTATTCTGAAGTTTTGATATGATTTATAAGTTACCCATGATGGAATTTTACCATGATGTTGGTGGACTGATTTACATGATTTTAAGATGCATTGATTTCACTATTTCATGATCTATATTCTTGCATTTTGCATTAATTGAACATGTCCTCATATGTGCCTACCAAGTGTTTGATGACATGCCAAGTCAAGAATTCTCAAGATATGTGCATGTTTTACAAGTCAAGTGACTTCATGATGAATGTAGGCTATCAAGTATGCAATGAATTCATGGAATTATCTATGATTATGCAAGTATAAAGTTAATCCCTTTCCAAAAATTTATTTTCAAGAAAACTTAAATGGATTTTTACTTATTGTAATTTGGAATTTGAATTATTTGATGATTTTAATGTGATTTAAACCGTTATATGAGGATCTACTTTGGGTTTATGAAGCTATAAGTATGCATGTTCCCTTTTTGAATGATTTATGCATGAGAGATTAAACTATGAATTTAAATATGGAATTAATTATATTTTCACTTCAACTTTGTAATATAAATGTGGATTTTAAATGGATTCTTAATTACTTATGTCATTTCCTCATTGTTCATAGCATATGCGTTCATGTACACAGGTTATTTTATGGATTATTTATGTTATGGATAAGCCCAGTTTCATTTTATGGTATGATTTTAATAAAAGGTTGGTTATGACAATATTGTGATCGCATATATGTCTTTGATTTTGGCTCTTTAAGTATCTTGGGTGCTTGCACAATTTTGAATATGAATGGGCCATACTTATGCATGAGTATTATGACTATGAAATTATGATTTTGGTATTTGAGCCTAAGTATGAATTATTATGAATGGCGTTTGGCTTTTAAGCCCAATTGTGCAGTGAAATGATTTGTAAAATGACTATTGCCTCTTTGAGAGTATGTACATGCATATTATAAGTATTCTTATAGGATGACGACTTAGCTTGTTGTGATGAGGGTCTTGGGGTAGTTTGGGATACTTGCATAGAATGTTCCTAATGAGTGTAGAACCTATAAGGTTGTAATATGATGGGTAATAATAGACGATCTATTTGGTCAATTACAAGGGTTAGTCGCTTCACTAAGATTGATCTTTGGTTGAGCTTTGTCCGCAAGTGAGCATTATTTGTATCAGTGGAGTTGGTTGGTTGATTTATGCATTGGCTATGATTATGGGTCTTTATAATAGGGTCTTAAAACCCTACCTTGGTATGTTTGGGTTGGGTTCTAGTGATGAGGTATTGATTTATTTAGAGCTTGTGAATCATTTGGGGGATTGGTTGCTAAATATGATAGGTGTGAGTTGAGGATAACAAGAAGGTTGTTAGAACTCCTTAGGGATTTATGGTATGAGTATGCATTGGTTTTTCCAGTTAGGCTAGTGTTGTGGGTGGTGCCCTAAGTAGCCTAGCATGTGTTGATGATGGTGGCAAAGAGGTGACTTGAGCGGTCTATTATTTGGATAGATTGAGGGATTAGGTTGGAGGAAGTTGAGCAAGGTAATATAGAGTTCTTGATGGCTCCATATCTTCGTTAGTTGGGGAGATTTACATTAAGAAAGGCCTCGATTTCTCCCTATTAGAGTTGAAAGTTTTGGGTGAGGGAGTGATAGAGTGTAGGTTGACTCCCAAGGGGGAGATGGTGGCTATGGTACCAAGTGGGATAGGTGTATTTAAGATTGACAGTTGAGTTGAGGATTGTGAGTCCTTATAGAGTGTAGAGGGAGGTTGATAAGGTTGCATAAGTTTGGGAATTTCCTATGGATGTAGATATGGTTCGTTCGGTTTTTCATGCTTCTAGGTGGATGTGATGTGTTAGTGATTTAGTATTATAGAACACTTTGAGGTTGTGGTTGTTAAGGAGGGTACGTTGGCTTAACAGAAAGTACCGATGGGGTGTTGGATGGATGAGTAGAGAAGTTGATTGATAATGATATAGTGTTCTTCAAGGCCCTTTGGGAAGAGTTGTCTATTTGTATGTGTCTCTCGGGGATCCGAAGTGGGCATGGAGGAGAAATATCCATATCTATTTCACTCTATTCAAACTTATGATTACATGCCAAGTCCTATCTATGATTCCAAGTCCTATGTTTAGCCCCCATGTCATTCATGTGTATTCATGTTTAAGTTAGCAATTTATGATGATTTCACACTTAATGGGATTTTGAAAGTGATATTTAAAATATAATGTTGCATTCATGTTGGGGTTGATTTGTTCATGATTATTCTTGTCTTGTACATCTCTTCTACATTCGAGGACACATGTTCCCAAGGGGGAGATATTGAAATGACCTCAAAGAGTGCCCGAAAACGTGTCTCAGAAGTGCCTGGAATCTTGTTTTCCTTATATCTAAAAGTCCGTTTGAAATTTTGAAAATCTGACTTCATATTATTGTTTAAGGGGTCAAATTGAGTGGAAAATGGGTCTAAACCAAATTTTAGAGAAACCATATCAAAATCCAAAAATTGCAATAAATGCTATTTAGGAGGGTTAACTTTGAAGGGACATATCTCTTAGCACACAAAGAATTGAGTGGGCCACAACCTATTTAAAGCCCTTTTAATTAGCTTTCCAACGCACTTCATTTCACTTTATTCCAAGTTTAGATGAAGGATTTATGCCCATTTTCGTAAAACTCATTCGTGTAGAAAATGCAGATTTCCAGTAAGCATTCGCGTTGTGGATCTGTGTTATTTTGGCCCTTTATTTTTTGATTTCGGCCCAAGACTTTTAAGTCTTGGGACCAAGGGTTTCCATATGTGTTTTTATATATATGTAGCCTTATTTCACCCTCATATCATCCTCAATATTCCCAATATCCTCTCAAACACTTAGACTCAGATTTCACCGTAAATTCAAGTCCCAAACTCAAGACTAATTTTAAGGATTTCATCAAGGATGTCATTCAAGCTTCAAGTCTCCATTAAAGTCTTCTTCAAGAACTTCACAAAAGTTAAGGTATGTGGTGTTGAACTATTGGATCCTTTCACCCATGGTGCCTAAACCCTCCTTTACTTAATATTGCACGATTAAAAGTTGATTTTACATGTGGCTCTTGTATATGAGAAATTTACTGCATAGTGATTTTAGTTCATGAAAGTATGGTTGTTTTGGCATGTTTTGAGCTTCAAATCTTGGATCTAATGTTGGATTTGATCAGTGGTTTTGATATGAATGTCTTGGGGTTATTGCAAGGTGTTGATTAAAGGTTTTACCACTAATTTTCTTGCATTATCTCAAATCTAAATTGCATGCTCTTTTACCCCCATTACACCCCCCCCAAGGTGTTTGATAAAATGTCTGACTAAGTTTTCTTGAGGAATGGAAGGTCCAAAGCATGAGATATGTAATAAATGATGTTATGATAATGAAATGAGCTTATGTACATGATTATTCCTACATGAGGTGTTGCATTAGAGCTCATAATGAATCCTATTTAAAGTGTTGCATAGACCATACCCTATCCGGGGGGGGGGGGGGATAAGAGCCTAGGTAATCTAGAATGAGAGTTAATACTCATATCCACCAGGGTGATAAGGTGGCATCGTCACCAACCTAGAATGAGGGTTAATACTCATCTCCACCTACGTGATGGGGTGGCAACATCACCAACCTACCAAGGGGTTCATACCTTGGAAAGCTAGCTTGGTCTCATCTTCACATATGATATTCTATATGAGCATGATTTAGTTAGGCACGTTTTACTTTTCCAATGATCATACATGTCATATTGCTATATTATGCCTATTGTATATCATTATGCATTTTTGATTATGATGCCTATCTATTGTTGCATTGCATCCCACATACTTAGTACATTCAAACATACTAACATATACTCTTGGCTACATGATATCACCATGTAGGGACTAGAGTTTCTATTGATTCTTCTTGTGGATAGATGGATTGTTCAAGTTAGACTTTGGTGAGTCCTCCATTCCAGGGACAAGGATTATACTCTCACATTATGTATTAAGATTCCTTTTACTTTATCGTATACTTAAGACTATGAGGGTGAGCCCAGTTGTATGTATTGGCCCCCACCATTATCTATGTAGTAGGGGTGTTGTTGGACAAAGCTATGTATTTATGCTATGAGTTGATTTTATTATCTCTTGGCTCTATGTTACGACAAGTTCTCCCTTTGCCGCTTTCTATCCTTATTTCCATTCTTCAATTGTCATTTGATTATTTTCGCGACTAAGAATGTGTAATAATATGCTATAAGGCATGTTTAGGGTTCCTTCGGGTTCCCTATTCGTCGGTCATGTCAAGGCTCTAGGCTTGGGTCGTGATAGGGTGAGCCTGGAAAGTTGTCTTAGCCCTTGCTCAATTCTAAGTTTAGTGGTGTTGTTGGACAAGTTACGTAATGATACTTTGAGCTTTGACTCTCTTGGCTCTTGTATGTTTTGAAGCTATAGAGGACTCCCTTAGCCCCTTTACCCCTAGTATGTTCTCTTGATGTTTTTTACTTTCTTTTGCGACCAAGCATGTATAATGATATGCTAAAAGGCTTGTTTAGGGTCCCTTTAGGTTCCTTATTCATCGTGTCACTTCTAGGACCTTGGTACGAGTCGTGACAATCTTGAAGAGTTCTATGTAGTGACTCCATTTTGTTGAGGAGAGCGAGGAGCAGAGAAGTTGTGTGAGTGGCCTTCTTCATTACAAAAGTTTTCAAAGACTTTTCTTTCAAATTCTCCTCCATGATCACTTTTGATAGATGCAATATACTAACTTTTTCTCTCTGTACTTTCTTACAAAAAAACTCAAAATTCTTTAAAGTATCATCTTTGTTAGCTAAAACCATAACCCAAGTAAAATGGGAATAGTCATCAACAATAATAAAGGCATACCTTTACCACCAGTACTAGCAGTTCTAGTTGGACCAAAAAGATCCATGTGAAGAACTTGAAGAGGTTTTATTGTACAAACAATATCGTTTGACTGGAAGGAGTTCCTTGTTTGCTTACCCATTTGACAAGCGTCATAGATGTGATCCTTTGTGTAATCCAGCTTTGGCAGTCCAATTTCCAATTCAGTCTTGTAGGCTTCTCAATTAATCTCATCTTACATAGCCTAACTTTTTGTGCCAAATCCATGGATCTTCAGAAATGGATGCAAGATAGATGTGATTTGTGGATCCTTTCACTGAGTCGAGAATGCAAACATTCTTGTCCCTGCTTCCAAGGAGAATTTCCTTTCCTGATGCACCCTTAATAATGCATCCAGCTTTCTTGAATCTTACTTCCAAGTCAAAATCAAGCAGTTGACTTGTCACGACCCATGCCTAGGGCCTAGACGGGACACAGTTAATGGGAACCGGAAGGGACTCAAACAAGTCTCTTAGCATATCAATCACACATCTTTGGTCGTGGAAGCAAAGTAAACCATAACAAGAGATATATATAATGGGAAGTGGGACTAAGGGAAGTCTTTGAATATTAACAAAGCATAAGAGTCAAGCTCATAAAACAATAGCATCATAGTATCCAACATACACCTCTAAACTTGGAATGGAGCGGGGACCAAGACACTTTCCGGGATCACCCTCATAATTTTCAAATATTTAACATGAAGAAGTCTTAGAAATAGCAAGAGAAAGTAGATAGTATCCCTGAACTTGAGGACTCACCAATCTTATATTCGAATAATCTCACTAGCCATGTGGAGGATGATCAAGAGGAGCTCCGGTCTCTACATGGTGATATCATGTAGGCATAAAGTATGCGTTAGTATGTTTGAATGTAATAAGTATGTAAGATTCCATGCAACAAGACATAAGTGAATATAGTCATGATGCATAGTAGTAGGGAATAGATAAGCATAATCTCAATATGGCATGCATAGTCAATACTTGAAGTAAAATATGCTTATAAATCATTCAACTTTCATAGAACATGATATATATGTGGTAAGAGATCTCAATCGACAAAGAATAAGACCAAACGAGCTATAACTTAGAATCTCGATGATCATCTCTCATCGGTAAAGAGGTGGTCTACTTGCGAAGGTAAATCATATTTCATCTTATAGGATCCCATCCCATTTCGGGGTGGATATCATGATAAAGTGAACTAAATGGATCCACTAGTATAGTAATGGTATAACATAATCATATGTTGGCACATAGTTTGAGGAAAAAAGTATAGGCCCTTGAAGATAGTCCACGTCGACATCCAATCCATCGGTTCTAAGTCTAATCCCACAGAACACTTGAAATAGTCATATCATTAGTAACCTATAACAAACATAGATTCATGACATGAGTAACTGTTAAACATACTTGACCTCTAATGGTGATCCTAATTTGAAACATGAGAATAGATCATAATCATACATGAACCCCTACTTTAACATGAATGACTCACAAGAGGTAAAAATCTTGAAATAGGGCTTAGCTTCATACTTGCATAATCATAGATAATTTTATAAATTCATAAAATATTTGATAGCTCATATTCATCATGTCATCACTTGACTTGTAAAACATGTAAATAACTTGAGAATCCTTGAGTTGACATTTCATTGAACACTTGGTGGGCATATATGAGTACATGTTCAAATCATGCAAAATGCAAGAGTATAGATCATGAAATAGTGAAATCAATGTATCTTAAAGCCATATAAACCAGCCCACCAGCATCATGGTAAAACCCCCAATATTGGTAAGTTGTAAATCATACAAAAACTTCACAATAGCTCATAGATTTCACAACTTGAATCATGTATAGTCTCAATAGACAAAGATTAATTCATAGTATAGACTTAAAATAGATACTCATGCATAATCAACAATGTTTGACAAAATCCCAGTATATTTCATGCTCATATTTCATAATAATAGATATCCATAAGTAATACAACTTGAAATCATGCAATTTTTATAAAAAGGAAGGTTGGACTCCATGGGTGAAAGAACCCAATGGATGAAACCCACATACCTTAAACTTGGGTATTCTTGATGTAAAATTGAAGGAGAATTGAAGCTTGAATGTATTTTTTAAGATCCAGAATTAAGCTTGAGACACTTGAATTTAGATATGAATTTTGATAGAATAGTTGTGAGGTTTTAGCGAGGGTTTTTGAGTGATATGGAGTTGAAAAATAGCTAAGTACGAGATATTTCATGTGTAGATGCGCATGGGGCCATGACCCCAATGGCCTTAGGCCGAAACAAAAAATAAGAAAGTGTTAAAACTACTCCACGATGGGTCCACGTCGCGGAGCCATTGCATACCCTCACTGGTTTGCGAAAAATTGACAAAAAATATTTTTTTGCTACGGGTTTTCTAAAATCTGAGTCATACCCATTCCCCACTCAAATTTCCTCCTGATCAAGAATATGAAGTCAGATTTTTTATGTCACGAATGAATTTTGAGATAAATAAAAATTATAATTATGGGTATTTCTGAAGCACATTTTTAGAGCGTTTCATGACTAATTCTAACAAATTGTATTTCAGACCCTTTACAAGATAAACATTTGTAATATCACAAGATTCATTAGAAGTGATGGCATCAATACCGATGATAGTTCCAGTCGAGTTATCTCAAAATAAAAAATTTTCCACCATTAAAATCAGCAACAGATTTAAACTAATTTTTGTTGCTTGTCATGTGATTTCAACATCATCTCTCGAGATACCACTTTCCTTTTGTTTTTGAGTGGAGTTCCTGCAATATAAAATTACTTGTTTTGAGATACCCAATTACTTTTGGGTCCTTTTTGGTTAGAGGTGTTTTTGACTTCTCAAACTATTTTTGATGGTTTAGATAGACAAAATTTACATCAAGAAAAACCACCAGGTTTATCGGAGTAGTAACATGAGCTTTTATCAATTTTATCAGATCCAGAAAGACTGTGATCACTTTGAGAGTAAGTTGACTGGTATGACACAATTGACTTATTCTTTATTAGAGCTGACAGATTTTCAAGCATTTTTAAGAGATTTTTAAATTCAATGTTTTCTTCATCCAAAAGATCTTTTTCAACTGCAGAATCTTCGAGTTTGATTTCTAAAGCTTTTCCTCATCTTAAATGGTTCTATGGTTCTCAAAACATCTTTTTAGGTTTGTGATGGCCCGATCTAATAATACTCTTAAATCATGATAATTTTTGCAAAAATTAGATTTTACCTGACTGGATTCATCAATAGCCATGAAGCACACATTATCAGATTCATCTTGATCATGTTTAGATGTGTCTTCTTCACTCCAATTTCTAAGTTCTTTGTTACTTTCATATCCTTGATAAAATCGTCTCTTTACTTCGGGACACTCACTTGCAATGTGAAAAATTTTTCCACATTCATAACACATGCCATTGTTTCTATTGTAGTTAGTAATTTATTTATTTCTGGAGTTATTTGACTTACCTCACCTTTGGTTTCTGTTGCGTCAGAAGGTTTCAATGACGAATTTTGTGATAAGTGCAATTTCATCCTCTTTGAATTCATTATCATCTTCTTGAAGTCATCAGTTGCTTTGAAAGTGACATATTTCTTCTTCTCATCTTCTTTTTAATTTCTGTTAAGATGAGTTTTCTCAAAAGCAATCAGATCTCCTCATACTTCAGCAAAGGTTAAGTTCTTTAGATCCATGCTTTCTAGTGCAACGACCTTGGCTTGTCATGGAGAAGGCAAACTTCTAAGAACTCTCCTTATATGTCTATAGGAGCATATTCTTTTTTTGCAGCCTTAAGTTCTCCAATGATTTTGCTAGTCGTGCAAACATACTCTCAACAGATTCTCCTTCTTTCATCTGGAACAATTCTTAATCATAAACAAGGAGACTAACAATGGTTTCTTTTACTTTGGGAGTTCCTTCATAAGTGACCTCCAATTTATCCCACATTTCTTTAGCAGTTTCCCCACTGGAATTTTTTCATAATCTTCCCCACTGATGGCATTGTAGAGGACATTTTTTCTCCTTAGAATTTATCTGAATAATTGTATTTGTTCATCAGTGTAGTTTTCCAGACTAGGAATAACAAGATCCTGACTTCCTTCAGAGTTTGATGTACTTCCATTTGCCGGTTCGGTTGTGCGAATGAGAATATTACCAAGTTTGATAACCCTCCAAACTTTCACATCATTGGATTTGATGAAGGTCTCCATTCTGATTTTCTAATGTGTGCTTTCCATTGAAATAAGGAGGTATGATTTGAGACGTTTCCTCTTGAAACAGTGTACCAATGGTTTGATTCTGATTTTTCATGATCTTTTTCTCACCTGTGGTTAGACAGAAAAATATTGTGAGACCTGGCGCTGACACCAATAAAGTGTAAGAGGGAAGGGGGGGGGGGAATTGAATTTTCTTTCTTAACTTAAGCCTGTATTCAGATAGTCAACTAGTATAGGAGATAGTCGACTAATTAAAGTAGATATATAAGTATGCAAAAAAGTAAAGTGCGTAAAAGAAAAATTCAACACCTAATATTTTTATATTGGTTCGGATTCAATGTGAATCCTAAGTTCAATCCTCTTGGGTTGCAAGAGATATCTTTTCAAGCCTTTAATGGAGTGATGGTTACAAGAAATAGAATTTAAAAGTAAACTCAGATTTTCTCTCCTTTTTTGTGTTTTCATTTTTCTTTTGATACAATCCTCTCTTTCAATTTTTTCTTCTTTTCTCTCTCTTTTTCTTTCACAGTAACTAGTCTAAACTTTACAATAATTTTCCAAAGATGAATAGCTTTGAAGAATGGCTTGAAATGCAGTAGGCTTGTATACTTCATGAGATATCTGGATGCCTCCTTATATTGAAGAGATGATATCCCAATTTGATCCTTGGATTGAGGCAGTAATGAATCCTCTTTCCAAAAATAAAGGCTAGGCAAAGGAAAAATGATTTTCTTGCAATCTTCCTGATTCTTCTCGATCTTGCAGATCCTTCTTGATTTGGAGAAGATCTTTGATCTTGTGTCTTAACAATCTATGCACAGATCTCTTCTATATCTTTTCCTTTTTCTTCTTTTAATTTTTCTTGATTGACCTCATCAGATTTAGTTTTCTATATGAATTTATTCCTAAATTTCAGTTTTGCTTTTTGCTTTGATTTGCTTTCCATGAGGTTGTTTCCTCAGATTTCCTTTTCCACTCGAGATTTCCCAGTAATCACTCAAAATAATTTTTGCACCAACATGTGTTCCTTTCTTTTTGCTGCTTGATTTATTGCTCTTCCAAATTAGGTTTGGTTTTCTATTTTCTTGATAGATATTGATCCATTTATGCTTCCTTGATTGATCCTTAATTATAGTGAAATTGACATTTCTAATCTTCTTATATGCTGATTGATTCTTTTTCCAAGGATAAAGCTTTTAAGTAAGGCAGTAGCAGAATCTTCTCAGATCTTTCCGATCTTGCAGCAGTAAAAATCTTCTCTTAATTGATTCTCTCTAATCCGAATATGCTTGATTGATTTTCCAAATTATTTTCCTTTTTCACTTGATATTTGATTGATTCTTTCCAGTCCAAATATACTTGATTATTTTCCCAAATTTATTTTTCTTTCTTGCTTAGTGTTAGATTGATCCTTTCCAATAATTGTGCTCTTGGTGCCTCCAGCTAGATTTCCTTGATAGATACTTCCAAGTCGTACCTTAGCTGGATTGTTTCCTTTTTGATATTTTCATGCAATTTGTCATCAGTCAAAATATATTAGAATTAATAATCTCAATGTATAATTATGTAAAACTCTATGAAAGAAGAATTACTCATTCAACTCTAAGAAACTAGAGTTAAACTCAACTCAAGCTCATCAATGAAGGAATTTAGATGTAGGGTAAATGAATGAACTCAGTCTAACATTATGAATAGCTTTGCATACTTGGAAGATCGAAGTTATGACTAAAAATCGAAGAACATTGATGAAACACTTGAACCCTAGATTTTTTTCTCCTCTCCAATCTTACTCTCAAATAATTCTAAATGTAAAGAATATAAAAGACTCACAGGATATTGATAAGTAATTTATTTCCCTTAATGTCAAGGATTTGATTGAGAAAGAATACAAAAAGATGAAAATTTCCTTCATTAAAATTGCCAAAGTGAATCACATAATCTTATTTACAGATCACAGTCCACTCTTGCCAAAGTGAACCACATATTCTTATTTATAGGTCATAGTCCACTTTATGAGCCGTAGAACTCATTTCATAGAAGTTGAGCACAAATTTAGGTTTTCTAAACTAGGTTTATGGTTATCTTTTTACAGGTTATCTGAATGTTTATATGAAAAGTTCAGAGTATGGATCTTTCAGGGCTTGGAAACCACGAAAAAGCTCAATGGCTCATAGACTAACTAGTCATAAACTTAGCTCATAAAGGATCATTGACTTGACTTGAGGTTGCTGTATTTGAGAACTATGAAGACCATCTATTGCTCACTAATTTTCTACAGCTCATCCTATTCAATCACGAAAAAATTACTGAGGGATGGAATCTCAGGACTTGGGAATCACGAGACCTATCTATGTCCGTAGAAGGGAACATGAAGATGGAACCAACTCATAGAAGTGACTGAAATATGTCATTATAGGACCTCAAGTCTATGAACTCCCATTTATGATCAGCAAATAGTTTTACGGATCATAGATACCATATGTAGAAACTAATTTTCTGTAGAAATAAAACTTCTTTATGAACATTTAGGATTTCTAAGTTAGAATATGTAATACCCTAAAAATTGATAAGTTGGAAGAAAAAGGAAAGTTTAGGAAAGAACACTGTCCAAGAACTACAAGCCCTTTTGTACGAGCTGTAGATGATTCCACACGGTGTAGAAAAGGTTCGCGTAAAACCTGAGGGGTGATTTGGCCTTCAAACTCAGGACCATGAGAAGGGGTGATATGAGTCGTACTTGGGTCTATAGCTCATAGAATGAGCCTGTAAATAGAGATTCAGAGAAGGCAAAATTGACTTGAAAGGTTGAATAAGTTAAGTATGATGGAAAAGATGACAAGTCATAGGTAGAGTTCATGGTAAATGAGATCCTATGCGCTGGACAACCTTGGTCTACGAGTCCATGTTGTCATGCCTCAAGTCAAGGGCCTAGACGTGATATGGTGAATGAGAGCCCAAAGAGATCCCAAACAAGCCTTTTAAGCATGCATATCACATCCTTGGTTTCATGGAAGCATAAAAGAGAAATAAACAAGTAGCACATAATTTCTAAGGGGAATGGGGCTTGAATGCTATGGGAATGTTGTAGGGAAGAGGACGAGCATGAATCACGTAGCAAATAACTTTTAAGGGGCGGGTATGTATGACGTACACTATGGGAGCAATTAGGGACTTAGGACTTCCACCTCATCACCATTATCAAGCATTCAATATAAAGAAAGGAGTATGGATTAACGAATGTATTTCATAATACAAAAGCATAAGGAGTCAAGCTCAATCATACATAATCATCACAATATCCAACAACACCTCTAATCATGAATAAAACAGGGGCCAAGACATATCCCAAGCTCACCCTCAAGGATAGTATCCAAAAATAAATTACTCTAAACAAGATACGAAAACAAATGAAATTTTGTCCCCGGATGTGGAGGACTCACCAAGCAATTTTCAACCAAAATGTCTACTCGCGTAGGGGAGGAGGATAGAAAGAAGCTTTGGTTCCTACATGGTTAGATCATGAAGGAAAAAAGTATGAGAAAATATACTAAATATGCACGGTGCAAATGCATCAAGGAACATAAATCATAAGTAATCAATATGTATCATCATAAACAATGGATATAGGCTCAATACGTCATGAGAGACAATTGCCTATTAGAGGGACATGCATGAAGAATCATCAAATCACATGACATCATATACATAGTGGAAGGGACCATAATCGACATATAAGACCAAGCGAGCTACTACTTAGAATCCCAAATTTCACTCCACACCCGACAAGGAGCAGTCTACTTTGCCAAGATATGCCTAACACTATCCTTACATCATGACCTTTTTGGAAAGTGCCACTACCTTCTGAAATAGCCTTTCTGGTGGGTTTCACATATTTATCTCTACCTTACGGTATATCCTTTTTGGTAGGTTCAACTAATATCCATGCCTTATGGCATTGCCATTTCAATTGGTACAAGCCCACATAGGGAGTGAATGTCATAAACCTATGGTGGCACATAGTTTAGGGACCATGGGAGACTACCAAGGTCCTCTCAGTACTGCGTCGCAATCCCATAGAATACTTGAAATATAGTTATTTCATGGCATACATAGTCTCAAAATATCTCAGTATCATTCTTGGGGTAGCTTATTAATCATAAATTGTAACATCAAAGTTAGGGCTTTACATAATTCTTAGTATCATTCTTGGAGTAGCTCATTAATCTTAACTTGTAAAATCAAAGTTAGGGCTACATAATTCTTGTCATTTGTATCATACTCATGAGCTCATAACATACTTGTTAGGCTCCTTGTTAGTCTCAACACGCTTATCATACATATCTTGCCATAAGGCATTCATGGCTTAAAAACTTAGCATGCATCCTTCAATCAAATCATGTGGGTACATGTATATAAACTTAAAATCATGCAATTCGTGAATAAATGCCATGAAAGGAGTAAACTAAGATCCCTAAACATCATTCAAACATCCTACTATCAACATGAGGAAACATAGTTGGGGCACCATCAAACCTTTATGTAAAAATCATACACTTCACGTAGTGTTGCATGACATGAAATTGTACAAGGATAAATCATCACAAAACACTTCATAAACCCACATAACTTGTCACTTAAGGAAGTTTATAAAATCACCATATATTATCATGACTTGAGAAGTCATAAGGAGATGAGGAGTGGTTGAGCTTGTGGAGGAAAGTTATCCACAATTAAAACCCACATAACTTGTCAACTTAATGAAGAGAAAATCCAATTTGTGAGGTGAAGAAACCAAAACCTAGCTTGCACTCTTTTTTGAAGACCTTGAAGAACTTAGAAGGGGTTTGAGACTAAAGTATTTTTGGAATGAGGAGGAATGAGAGGAATTAGGGTTGAGAGGGCTGATAAGAGGCCCCTTGGAGGTCAAAATGACCCAGCATAGGCATAAAATGCTAAGAAACGACAAAAATTTCCCCTTTTAAAAATCTGTCCAGATAGTACTACAAGACTCCATTTACGAGCCGTAGTTCATTCTATAGGCTGATAGGGGTTTCATCTGATAGCTTTCCAGAATTTCAAAGACCCTTCTCTGATTTATATTCCACGACATGGTTTATGGTTCATAAAAGAATTTATGGGCCGTATGATGTTCGTAGATTGGATCCCTGAAAGATCCCAATTTACCAAGTTTGCCCCAAATTCCATGAACTAACTTACGGCCCATGTAATGACTTATGACTCATAAAATCCCTTCGAGAAGTTGACAGTCCAAAGTTTTTCAGAGCTTATTTTCTTGCATTTTTTAGACTCATAGGTGGGGTCTTACACATGTACAGGTCTTAATGTATTACATGGATCGTGGCTATGGTTTCATGTATAGGATATTAAGACATTAAAAGTTTGCCTAACTTCTATGACGACAATGTACGAGTTGTACATAGGATTACAGGTCATAGAAGTTGACTCGCACAAAAATTTCAGAGGTTGATCACACTCAAATTACACCTTTCAATTGAGATATAAGCAGTAGTTGTTCCAAATATAGAACCTATCAATAGTTAAGGATGATCCCAAGTGGAATTTGGTTTAGACTTGAAATAATTAAAGCAATTTCGAGGAATTAATCAATTATTTCTGAAGGGGGGGGTTATGTAATTACAATAACTAAAACCTATTCTAGTTACAACTAGGATGCAAGTATTACAAAATTAGTGAGAGACGATTACTAGGGTATTGTGTTCTCTATGAATAGCTAACATAGTGTAACCTCATAATTATAGTCTTTTCTTGTGCATAGCATGAAGAACTAGTAAGTTATGCCCACCTAAGTCCTTGTGCCGACAAATAGATGTATGTCACCACGAACTTAGTCTGTCTATGGGTGTTGCATTACTAACCCTTACCCTAGTCCCAGTTTAGCTGTCCCTTGGACCATTCAAGCTAATTAGATGAGTGTAATCATGTTAAATCCTGTTATTTATCAATTTTATCATTTATTACCCCCTTGTTCCAACGAGTAAGAATAAGGAGAGTTGTAACGTTGGCCATCCATTAAAGATCAATTAAAATGAAGAGACAAATAATAAAAGCATACACACCTTCCAAGGATTACAAATTATTCAGTTTTTAGTTTTTTTGTTCTTCATAATTCTCACAACCCTAGTTGTGGATTTAGCTACTCATGTTCATTGTATGAGATGAAATCATGATTGATGTATGTATAATTAAGAACAATGAAGAATTGAAGAATGAAAATCCATCCACTTGAATTGCAACACAAAAATTCGAACCCAAGAACCAAGAGTTTTTGTCTCGAAAAGCTCAAAACTGAGAATAATATGTACTGTTATATCTTTCTTCTGGTCTACATGTATAAAAATAAATAAAACGCCCTTTTTTTTTATAAACATGGAAAATCAAATCCTAAACTGATAAGGAGAATTGGGTTTGGGACTAATCATGAGCCAAGGTACAATTTGTAAATGAATCCATGGCTTGTGGTTGGGCCATCATAGACTGTAACACTATAATTTGGGGCCTTTTTATGAAACCTCATCCATGGCTCATAGATTGGACTACTAGTCATGCTCTTCTTCATACAAGGGATCTCCTATTTTTCTACTTCTCAAACCATTAGCAAGGTTACAAGTTGTACAATGATCCACAACTCATCTTGTTAATCGTCAATTGAACTGTCAAAAAGATCCCTTCATCTCTATTCTAAAACAATGAACACCCTCCTACGTCTCATTGATCAAACTACGACCTGTAGGTGGTCTCATACATGGCCAAAATCTACAAAATTAACAATCTTCACAAAAATACGTAAATCTTGTAACACTATAAAACCAACAAAAAACACACATTAGATATACTAAATATCACTAGAGAACAAACAAAATTCCATGTTTAAAGTGTCAAAAGTTTCATATTTTCGTAGCACATCAAATCCCTCAACTTAAAATTATTGTTTATCCTCAAGCGATGGAATCAATCTTGTGTAAGCAACATAGTAGACATAAAGGCATCAATCATATGGCATATATCATATCAAGTCAACAATAGATGCCCTAAAAAACTTTCAGTGCATACACAAGACATTTATCAAGCAAATTGATGAGTGATGAATTTACACTCATCAACGACTTAAATTTTGTATAAAAAGTATCCTTAATGCCTTGTTTAATGCTATGAAATAATGAAAATCGATTTTTTGTAGCAAAGGATATGAATAAGGAGAACTTCAAAAAAAAACTTGGTAGACAAGGTCAAAATTTAGCAAGAACTGAGGAAGTAGACGCTGACCATTGCAGAAGGGCATTTGGCAGCTCGCCAAAGTGCCCTGACCTTGCTAAGAACCTAGTAGGGAACCTAGTTGTCACGACCCAAGCCTAGGGCCAAGACATGAAACAACAAGTGGGAACCGAAAGGGACCTAAACAAGCCTCTTAGCATATCATTCACACATCCTTGGTCGTGGAAGCAAAATAAACAATAGCAAGAGATATAATAAAAGGGAAGCGAGACTAAGGGAAGTCTTGATATTGACAAAAAAGTAAAAGAGTCAAGCTCATAGTATAAGTACATCATAGTATCCAACATACACCTCTAACTTGGAATGGAGCAGGGGCCAAGATACTTTCCGGGCTCACCCTCATAATAGAAAATATACAACAAAGCGAAAGACTCTACATAGCATGAAATAAATAAATATTGTCCTCGGAGTTGACGACTCAACAAAGCTTGCTTCAAAGATCATACTAGTCACGTTGAGGAGGATGATGATCAAATAGAACTTCGTACCCTACATGGCGATATCATATAGGCACAAAGTATGCATTAGTACGTTTGAATGTACTAAGTATACGGGACGCAATGCAACAAAGACGTATGCCGATGTAATCAAAATGCATAAGATATAAGCAATAAATACATTGCCAATATGTCATGTATGATCAATGCTTTAATTGATACTTGTGAAACCATGCAACTTACATAATACATAACATATATATGGAAATCTATGACTTGGAATCCTGATGATCACCCCTCATTGGTAAAGAGGTGGTCTACTTGCCAAGGTAAATCATACTTCACCTTATGGGAGCCCACACCATTTTGTATGAAGTAACTGTCTTTACGGGAACTCGCCCCATTTCGAAAAGGATTTCATGAAGAAGTGCACTAAGTGGATCAACTAATAAAACAAGGGTAAAGTATAATCCTATGTTGGCACATAGTTTGAGGAAATCAATATGAACCTATGAAAATGGTCCATATCATATTCAATCTATTAGTGCTAAGCCTAATCCCATGGAATAATTGAAATAATCATACTTTAACAATTTGTAAGAAACATAGAAACATGACACAAGCAGCTCTAAAATATCTTTGGCCTCTAATGGTGAGTCTAACTTTAAAATATGAGAATAGATCATCATTAAACATTACCCTTGCATTAACATCAAAGGCCCACTAGAAGTAAAATCTTTGAAAAGGGCTTAATTCATCATTTATAACATCATACACATTTTCATGAATTCAATACATTTTGAAAGCCCAAAATCATCATAAAGTCACCTGACTCATAAATCATGCAATAGATCATCAACAACTTTAAGAATTCTTGACATGACATCTTATAAAACACATGGTGGATTCATAATGTTAGTTCAAAATTATGCAATTCAAGAGTGAAATAGAGTGAGTAAAATAATTCGAAATCAACCCACTAACATTGTAGTAAAACCCCAAATAGAATATCATGAAATCCATCTCAAAAGTTCATCACGATCCATAGTTTACATAGTTCAAATCATACACAGTATCAATACACAAAGATCAACTCATAGTATAAGCTCAAAACAGATATTCATGCATAATCCACAATACTTGGTAATAACCCAATATAAATCATGCTCATATTTCATAATAAAAAAATATCTATAGACGACATAGTTTGAAATCATGCAATTTTCATAAAAAGGAAGATTGAGCTCATGGGTGAAAGGACCCAATGAATAAAATCGACATACCTCAAACTTAGGTTTTCCTTGATGTAAATCTTGAAGGAGACTTGAAGCTTGGATCGAGTTCTTTAGATCCAAAGTGAGCTTGAAATCTTTGGATTTGGATGGGAATTTTGATAAAGTGTTGGAGAGATTGTAGAGAGGGTTTTGAGTGATATAGAGTTGAAAAATGGCTAAGTATGATAGATTTCATGTTTAAATGAGCATGGGGCTATGACCCCAATTCCGTTGGCCAAGATAGAAAAACCAAGGAAATAATATACTGGTCCACACCCTTGGCATGATGCGAACCAGATGCGAACACTACTTCAACACTAATTCGCGCCCCTGGCACGTTGCAGCCAGGGCGCGTTACGGCCAGGGCGTGGATGGCCACTTGAAATCAAAATTAGCGAAGATTATTTTTCGCTATGGGTCCTGTAAAATCCAGTTATACCCATTACCCACTCAATTTTTCCCCTGATCAATAATATGAAGTTGGAGTTTTGGTATCATGCACAAATTTTGAGATATATAGAAATTACGACTATGGGCATTATGAGGCACATTTTTGGGGCGTTTTAGTATCTCTCCCTTGGGATATTTCGTCCTCGAATGTCAAAGAAACATGCATGAAAGAAGTAATTATGAAGATTTCAGCCCGACATGAATGCACCAAACTTATTTAAATACATTGTTCGAAAATTTCAACATGAATGTCAAAAATCACCATTAACTTGTTACCATAAACATGAATGCATGCAAAATGACCTAAGGGCTAAAATATAAGACTTGAAATTAGAGATGGGACTTAATTATTATCTTTGGCTTGAGTAGAGTGGAAGAGATATGGATATTTCTTTTTCATGTCTGCCTTGACTTCCTATGTGGCGATTTTAACTTGTTTATTCCTCAAAAGGACCTTGACAGAAGCTACATTTTTGTTTCTTAACCTCTTCACTTGTCTATCCAAAATCTCCACCGAGACCTCCTCATATGTAAAATTATCTTCTACAACACCCACAACATCCAAAGGCACTATAACACTTGGGTCACCCACACACTTCCTCAACATAGACACATAGAAGACCGGATGAAAATATTCATATCCATGGGCAAGTCCAACTCGTAGGCTAACTTACCAATTCTACTCAACACCCTATAAGGACCCACAAACCTTTGTCTTAATTTACTATTCTTGCCAAACTGGACTAAACCCTTTATGACCACCCCAAGAAGTTCCCGAAAATGTGCCTTAGATATGCCCGAAAGCGTAAATTCTATATATCTAAAAATTTGTTCATTAATTCAAAAATCTGACTTCATATTCTTGTTCAAGGGGTCAAACTGAGTGAGGAATGATCTAACTCCAATTTTTAAGCAACCGAATCGAATTACGAATTTTCCATTAAAAATAGTGTGTAAGGCGCGCCACTTCCGCAACGCGCCAGTGTGTATTATGGAGACTATTTTTTTGTGCTCGGTCTAAGACTTTTAAGTCTTGGGCCTAAGTATTTCCAAATATGTTTTTAGGGATAATACCCAAATTGGACCCTAAAGTTGGCACCATTTCATAAGTTGGAACTTAAACTTTCATAGTGCACAAATAGGACCCTCA
>JAABOM020058710.1:0-13608 GCA_011800125.2 Solanum clarkiae
CGATATTCCATCCATCCAGGATTGACTAAGATGTACCATGACCTGAAAGGAGTGTTTTGGTGGGGAGGCATGAAAAACGACCTTACAGATTTGTGGCTCAATGTTCAAATTGTCAACAAGTGAAGGTAGAACACCAAAAGCCAGGAGGTTATATGGAATGTATAGAATTTCCAACTTGGAAGTGGGATATGATCAATATGGACTTTGTTACTGGTTTGTCTCACTCATTTCAGAAGTATGACTCTATATGGGCAATAGTTGACAGACTCACAAAATCAGCACATTTCCTACTTGTCAGGAGTGATTATACAGTGGAGGAGTATGCCAAACTGTACCTCAAGGAGATAGTCAGGCTACATGGAGTTCTAATCTCTATTATATCAGATCGAGGGGCTCAATTCACTGCAAAGTTTTGGAAGTCTTTCCAAAAGGGTTCAGGAATGCAAGTAAAGTTGAGCAAAGTATTCCATCCTCAAACAGATGGTCAAGCAGAATGCACCATTCAGAAACTTGAAGATATGTTACAAGCTTATGCATTGGACTTTAAATATAGTTGGGTGGACCATTTGCCCCTTATTGAGTTTGCCTATAATAATAGCTACCATTCAAGTATCGAGATGGCACCTTATGAAGCTTTGTATGGAAGGAAGTGTAGGTCGCCAATTGGATGGTTTGAAGTGGGTGAAACCACCTTACTTTGTACAACAAGCCTTGGAAAAAGTTAAGGTGATACAGCAGTGACTAGAAATAGCCCAAAGTCATCACAAATCATATGTGGATGCTAGGAGGAGAGGGCTGGAATTTTCAGTAGGAGATTGGGTATTCTTAAAGGTGTCTCCAGTGAAAGGAGTTATGAGGTTTGGTAAGAAAGGAAAACTAATCCCACGTTACATAGGGCCTTATAAGGTTATTAAGAAGATCAGGCAGGTTGCATGTGATCTAGACTTACCCAGAGAGCTTTCTATGGTTCATCCAGTTTTCCATGTATCAATGCTTCTAAAATGCGTAGGCGACCCATCCCTTATCACTCCTATTGAGGACGTGCAGGTTATAGAAGATCTCACTTATGAAGAGGTTCCTGTTGCTATTCTGGATCGTCAATTTAGGAAACTGAAAAATAAATCAAGGTACTTTGGAGAAATTAGCAGGTAGAAGAGATAACCTGGGAGGCGAAGAACGCGATGAAATCAAAATACCCTCACTTATTTGAAGCTAAATAGAATGCCCAACATGCAGAAATGGAACACTAATAGGTAGGGGTGATTGAATACTTAATGTAATGTCTAAAGTTTGTATAAATAAAGGTTTTGACTTGGTTAAGCTATCCAATTGTACTAACATTCAAGGACGAATGTTCCTAAGGGGGGGAGGATGTAACACCCCACATCTTACATGTACTAATGCTATGTAAATGAAATATGATATGGTTTGGTCAAATTAGAGCCAATTCTTAAAAGTTCTTGAATCTCGTGTTAATAGGCGATATGTGCGCCTAACGCTCGAGAGGATTGGGTGTATACATGTTTTTGTTAAATTGAGGAAACGACATCTCTAAACAAAGTAAAATAATTGAGGTTCTTATATGACTTAATAATCTAGTAAGTGAGTTACCTACTTGCTTAGCTTCAATTTGCTAGCTCAACGGAGACGAGGTTCGATATCGAATTTGCCCAAGTCCGATTACGAGAAAAATCTGTTTTAAGGGTGTAATTTATCCCATGTTTTAGCATCCTACATGGGCCTTATTTTCAGTCTAATAATAATGTGAGAAGGTCACAAGTGTAACACAAACCACTTGGCTATTTGGGCTAAGAAATAATTAAGAGGAAAGCTGGAAAATGTGCAGCAAAAGGCCCACTAAATTGAAGACCCATTTGGGCCCAAAAGCAAGGGGTAACATGCTGCATAACAAGTGTATTAATGGGTGTCAATACCTGATCAAACGTCAAGAGAAATATGGCCAAAAATAGTCTTTAAAAAATGGATCAAAGCAGCCTTCATTTCGGTCCACTTAGAATAATTTTTCAGCTTTTACAAAGACTCTTGTCTCCTATCTATTTCACTTTACCAAGCTGCAAATTCAATCCTCTAAGGCTTTGAAGGGAAATTTGAATATTGAAGGCAAAGGTAAGAAATTATAGTTGTGTATTTAGTATGGTTTCTTCATGAAAAACAAGAAGTATATGCTAGTATGTTGTGCTTGAAATTCTGGACGGCATGTGTCCTAAGTGTTGTTGTGAATGATTCTTGTTGTTCAAAAGGATTTTCTCTTGATTGGTTGGCTGAGTTACGAAGTAAAACTTATGTTTTAACAAAGTATAGTTTGTTAGTCATGTAGTTGAGCTGTTACACCACTTTAAGAATCCACAAAAGTGAGTTCTTATAGCATATCAAAATTGTGTTCGTAGTATGAATTTGTGGGCTGTTGGATTTAAAGCTATTGGCTCATGTCATTAATGAATTATTGGGTTCTGTTCTAAGACTGTATTAGCACTGGTTGAATGTGTAGATGTTGTTGAAATAGGTTGGTTAGATAAGGAAAAGGTTTGAGATTATCAACATCGAAATGTAGCGAAGGGGGGTAACACTATGCTGTCCATTTGTAAGTTGTGTAGAATTATTATATGGTGTTTCACGACCTTTCACTGATTTTGGACTATTTTCGGACCATATTAAGACTGTTTGTATGTGGTAAAAACGTTGGGAACAATTTATTTAAAGTTAAAACAGATTTGGGATTGTTGACGTCGAAGTGCAGAGAAAGGATGTAACGTTGTGCCGCTTGTTTATATGTTGTGGAGAATTGTTATGTGTTATGCTTTATGGGCTATTGTGGGACTGTGAAGGGTCTTAAATGAGTTGTATATTATGTGTACATAAGAATGTTGCAATAAAATACGATTATAAGTGAAAAGGTTGAAAGAATGTCTTTGCGTCACTAATTGAAAGCTTGCTGTCCGGATGATCATTTTTATGATATTGGACACCCTAGAAGTGTTGTGTTGCTGCTAATACTAGTTTTATTGCCTTATATGATGTAGATAAATATTTGAGGGAAAATCAGCCACTCCAAGGTAGTAACGAGGTCACACAACGAGGTATGTAAGGTTACTTGATTTCGTATCATTTGGCATGAAATATAGATCCCTTGGTAAGTAAAGGCATTTAGTTATTCCAACATGACAACCAGCCATGTCCCCTCTATCTCACATGTTAATATGCTCCTAAGTATATATAGTTACCTTCAAATCTTCATACATATATGGATGCTAACTACATGAGTTCTTGTTGCTAAACAAAGTCCATAAGTTGCTTCAATTCATATGCATTTCATTGTCTATGTAACATACTCTCTTCATTCCACATTGTATTGTATGATCATTTACATGTCATTTGCTGCATATACCGCCATACAACTCCAATATTATGACCACCAAAAGAATAATCACAAAGGTAATTGAAAGATAAAGTATACAGGTTTTGGTAGGTGGTAGCCCGAGGGGTTGAGTATAACCTAGCCAGGGACGATCCTATCAACGAGGGGTAGCCCGAGGGATTGAGTATAACCTAGCCAGGGACAAACCCGATACAGTTTACCACTGATCAGTTGGTCATTTACAGTTTATGATGTGAATAGATTATACAGTAAAGGTAAAGCAATATAAAGAACATAAAGTATTCAATCCCAAATATATATAAAGGTGGTCTTTTATTCCACACCAGTGCATAGTTTCATTTGAAGTTGTACTTCATATATAGTATTTTTGGCTTACATACTCAGTACAGTATCTCGTAGTGACGTCCCTTATGGGGGACCTGCATTTCATGCTGTAGGTACAGGTGCTAGTAGATCTCCCCAGTAAAGTACAGGGTTTTCAGTTGCTGTCACCAAGCTCCAGGTTGCTCCGGAGCTTTGTTTGTGTATAAAGTTTATATGCTTATATTATGTGGTGAATCGAGGTGGGGCCTATCCCGACCCTTATCAGATACTCTTTTATTTAGAGGATTTGCAGACTATGTAAATTAACATATGGTCATGTCTCATACTTTAGACACCGTGGCCCCAACGGCCTAGCTACACGTATCTCCTTTTAGCTTGTTAATACCATTTATTTCTTATAAGCATGCCAAACATAGATATTACTTATAATATGTATAAAAGCATATGGATATAGATTGTTTCTCCCAAGCCTTATCGGTAACGGGTGCCAGTCCGCCCTAACGGGACTTTAGGGCGTGATAGCCTGGGTGAAAGGTACATGATAAGGACAATTCCTGGCCACATGCCTAATCTCATAACCAACTATAACAAGCTCTGAGCTCGTATTTCTAAGACAATTATGCCAAAATACCACCATGTTTGGGTGTACTAGAAGAATTATCGCAGCCTGTCTGAGTAGGCCTAGACCTTTCATAATAGTTACATACGGTGATTGCTACATGGACTCCCGGACCCTAATATCCCTGCCTTTTAAACTCTCTATCTTATAGCGACGGTCCGCTAAACTGGTTGTGCTGATGAAATCTCTTCGAACTACCCAGTCTATCATGTATGCTACACTCTATCATACGAGAATGGTCCACCACACTCTAAAAATGTGCCTCTGGTATAAATCGAAAAAGTTGTGGCATCCTGAAGATGCCTTGTAAATCCCTTATCAAAGCACCAAATCCTTTCAAACTTTGTAGGGATGATGGACAAAACATATCAAGAAAATGTATAAAATCTAGTGTCATAGTTTGATACGGACATAAAACTCTACTAAAGTTTGTCAAACTCATCCCAACGGTTACCGCGAAGGCTATATGGCATGAATCTCTCTAGAAACACCTCTGTAAACTTCTCCCAGGTCATGACTAGATATCCAATTGGTCGACGAGCAAAAACTAACCACCTCAACTCCTTGGATAGGCTATTGTACTAGTGAGAGTTATAAGTAATTCTATGTGACTCAAGAATGTCCAAATTTCATAGCCATTCCTGCCACTCTAACAAGAAGTCATAGGATCTATCACCTGGTATACCATAAAATCTTAAGGGAGCTAACCAAACAAATCACTCAAAACTCTTTTGCTCCATTGTGGACATGGAAGGACTATTAGAAGATGGTGGAACCAAAAATCTGGGTAGTGCAATAAATGGAGCAATAGCCAATCCCTAAAGATGTAAACTCGAACTCAGCTTTGATATCTGAGGTGAAATAATAAAATTCATAGGAAAATTTGCTGGGACATAGAAAGGATCAACATGAATCATGGTTGGTTCAACTGGAGCTATAGAAGGGCCAACCAGTGTTGTAGAGGCTATTGTATCAATAATAACTAGGGTGAATGATCTCCCTCCAATCTAGTCAATACCTATAAAAGTAGCTCTTGAATTGAGGGCATAATATTTAGGGATGGAGATTGTGATACATAGTTTGTAGGTTTCTCTAGCTCATACTCAGGCTCTAGAAAAACTGATCTAGTGTATCCTCTAGGGGTGGAGATGCCCATTTAGAATGTTCTCATCCTATGGCCCTATCATGGGCACTGCATATACCATGAGTGGGGGCCATGTAAGCTAATCTCAAGATCTCCCACTGACTGTCGAGATCTAGTAATTGGCATTTGAAGAAATGCACGATAGAAACAAGACATGAAAGCCTTTCCTACCAAGTGCCCTGTAGCTTCCCAGAGATGGGTATAGACGTCTATATACCAATCTACGAGACTCTACTAGAGTCTCTAGTCTTAACGCATAAACCTTTTGAGCCGGTGTACACATCTAACGAGATAAGGATACCAGGTAGAACCCATGGTGGTTTCATCAGACCATACACTAAAATCTCTCAACCTTATAACCTCAACATGATCAAGGGGTGTCACAATATTTCAACCTTGCCACCTCAATGTAGTCAAGGGGTTTAAAAGTGCTATAATCTACCCCTGCTACCTCAGGTAGGTTAAGGGTTTTATAAAATGGTGGTATAATATCATCAAAAGGTGGTACATCTCACCTTTGGTACCCCAGCGTAGGTAAGGAATTTTATAAAATGTGGTACAATATCTCAACCTTGCTACCTCAACATAGTCAAGGGGTGGTACAACTACAATATGGAATGAATGCATATCAAGATAAATAATAGCATCATGATAAGAATAGCAGCAGTTAACCCTCATAGGATCATGGAGAATAATAACAAGTGCCACAATTGCACCACAACAATCATCATATCTCAAATCATCATTTATCCATCAATAGTCAATTGTATAAAGGATACCAAACCTCACACGTCCCAAAATATGTACATTTTTTCTAAAATTATCTCAAATATCATCAAATTACTACAGAACTTCCCAAATGATGTCACAAGTCTCTTGTCATCACAATAATATCAAAACTATCTCAAATCTCAAGAAGACAACTCATCATATCAATACATTCACAATATAATTTAATTCCATCATAACCGATATAACATCATACCAAAATTCCAGCATACCAATCCAAATACTCATGAACATCTAAATCTTGCATTTACCACACAAACATGCCCAATAAGTCGAATCCAGTCCCAAAAAGGTTAGCCACCCCTACCTCGATGCTGAAACCGCACTTGAACAAGATTTTCTGTAAACTCAAGCCTACAAAAAATCGCTAAAATGAGCAACCACTATCAAAAATAGATACTACATACCAAGAGGTTAATTTTGACACCCATATTGGCACAAATTAGTTTTAGTGGCAAAATAATCTAAATTAGGGATAAATTTTAAAGTTTTCGAATTTGGAAATTGACTTGAAACTATGATTCTATGCACAAAAAAGAGTCTGTGGGTGAAAATCTGACTAAAATCAAGCTCAAATTGAAGGAGAAATCATCAACTAAAGATTCTATTATCAAGACATAAAATTCCCAATTTTTTACATTAAAATTCATGAAATTCAAGAAAATATCAAGATAAAAGTCGTGAAAATTAATCAAAATTATGATAGAAACACTTACCCAAAAGAATTTGACAAAAAGTATCACCAAAAATTTCTTGAAAAGATTGAAAATTTTAAAAATTAAGTAAAAATAGTGTTTCACGAATTTAAGAACTGATCAGGCAAAGTACACACTACTAACGCAGATGGGGTTCTACAAACACAGAGAAAAATAGAATATATACCTTTGTGAATGCAAAGGTTTAATTCACGAATGCAGAAAATGGAAGTCTTCCACTAACTAGTAGTTGGAAAATGTGGAGATTTGTTCGTGAACGCAGAGAAGAGTTTATCTTTACACCCTTAAATATCAAACAAGGAAATAGACTGCACCAGAAACCAGATTTTGAACTAACATCAAAACTCGGGATTCATCAGGAACCCAAATTTCACAACCTAGACATGTATCCATACCAGAGATGGTGATTCGGACTCAACATAATAATAAAAATTTGATTTTGAGGTCTCCTCAGTACAATTACCAATACAACTCAAATAAACTAGCTTAGGACTCAAAATATCAAAACTGCCCTGGGAGACTCCAAAAATTATGATGATACTATTATAGTGTTAGTTTCACAATCTAAATTTACTGAACTATCAGAAATTTGATCCAAGCTTCCGAACTTTAAATGTTGACCAAAGTCAAACTTTGACTCTAGAAATAACTACAAATGTCACTTTGGATCCAAAAACTTCATTGTAACTCCAAATTAAGTTCTGTAACTTCTCCTAGATTAGAGTCAAGATGAATTTTTAATTTGACAGCTGAAATGTAGAATGATATAAAAACTCACTTTTTCAACAACTCTAACTTGAAAATATGCCAAAACTCATATTTTCAACTTTTAAAATATAAGATCTCAGTTCCAATAATAAAATAATTCAAAATAGGTCCAAAGAAACTTAAGAAAGGGAAAAATAGTAATTTTCACAGACAAGCTCAAAAATGACCTACAATGTCATTAAATCTTGGCATATACCTCCTCTTTGATACTCAACCGATCTCCAGTCCTCCCTATTGCATGGCCCCGACAGAGTAGAAAGAGTTAACACATCTATTGAAGGAATTATTGGAGAAGGGATTTATTAGGCCTAGCAAGTCACCTTGGGGTGCACAGGTGTTAATATGAGGACAAAGGTTGGTTCAATTAGAATGTGTATCGACTACCAGCAACTCAACAGGGTCACCATAGGGAACAAGTATCCCTTCCGAAGAATAGATGGCTTATTTGACCAATTTCAAGGGTATATTCACTTCTCAAGGATCGATCTTCTTTCCGAATACCATGAAATGAGTGTAAGGGATGTGATTTTCTTAAGATGGTCTAATGGACAATGTATGGGAACTTTGAATTTGTGGTGATGTCTTTTGCCCTAAAAAATTCTCTGGCAATATTTATGGATCTCATATTAAAACCCTAACTTGGCATGTTTGTGTTGGTGTTTATTGATGACATCTTGATCTATTCCCATAGTAAGAAAGAATAGGTCATTTTATGAAAGTGTCACAAACCTAGAGAGAAGGAGTGTTGTTTGAAAAATGTGAATGTTGGTTGAAAAAGCTGGCATTCCTTGGGCGTGTAGTGTCAGTTGAAGTATTCAAAGTGGATCCTAAGGAAATGTAAGTGGTGAGAAATTTCCCTAGGACCTTGTATCCAACAGACATAAGGAGTTTTTTATGCTTCTCCGGACACTACTGGATGTTTTTTGGGGATTTTGTTCAATTGCTTCCCTTCGGCAAAATTGACACAAAAGAAGGCAATATTTCTTTGGACCAACTAATGTAAAAGGAGCTTTCAAGTGTTAAAGGATAAGCTTATATCCTCTCTGATTTTTACTTTACCGGAAGGGCTGGAAGGGTTTTTTGTCTATTGCAATACTTCAAGAATCAATTTAGGGGGAGTGTAAATGCAAGGGGCAAGGTCTTTACCTATGCTTCCAGGCAACTAAAAGTGCATGAGTGTAATTATTCTATTCACCACCTTGAGCTAACGACTGTGGTATTTGCTTTGAAGTTATGACACCATTATTTTTATGGGATTCATGTAGATGTCTTCACCGATCACAAGAGTCTTCAATAGGTATTTACCCAAAGAGATCTCAATTTGAAGAAAAATGAAGGTGGTTAAAACTCCTTAAAGAATATAACGTGAGTGTACATTATCACAAAGACAAGGATAATATTGTGGTTGATGCACTAGCTTATCAAACTTTGATGATGGAAAGAAGGAGCTAGCAAAGGAAATTCATTAATTGGCTCGGTTGGGAGTTAGGTTGGATGAATCCAAAGATGGAGGTATAGTAATACTAGATGGTTCCAACTCTTCCTTTATTGAAGAGGTCAAATTCAAGCAAGACCTTGATCCTGCCTTCGTTGAGTTGAAGGTATTGGTTAAAGAAGGCAAAATAGAGGTTTTCTCCTAAGGGAAGATATTGTCCTTAGGAACCAACGTAGGTTGTGTCTGCCAAATGTCAATGGGTTGAGGGACTTGATTTTGAAACAAGCTCATAATTCATCATATTTCATTCTCCTAGATGCTACAATGATTTATAGGGATTTGAGAGAAGTATATTGGTGAGGTGGTATGAAAAGAGACATTGCAAAGTTCATGATCGAACGCCATAATTTCCTAAAAGTCGAAGCCGAACACCAAAGGTCAGGCGGCCCAGCCCTAGGCATAAGAATTCCTACTTGAAAATGGGAAGAGATCAATATAGATTTTTTAATTAGTTTGCCTAGAACTAAGAAGCATTTTGATTCCATATGGGTTATTGTTGATAGAATGACAAAATCAACACATTTCTTATCGATTTAAACAACATATGGTGCTGAAGACTATGTTAAATTGTACATCCATAAGTTGGTCAGATTACATGGGGTTCCATTATCTATCATTTTTCAGATTGTGGTGTCCAATTCATGTATCACTTTTTGAGATATTCCCAAAGAGGTCTTGGTAATAAATTCAAGCTTAGCACGACATTTCACCCACAAATGGATGGTCAAGTCAAAAGAACCATTCAAACCCTTCAGGATATGCTTAGGGATTGCATGTGGCAATTCAAAGGTAGTTAGGATAAGAATCTCCCAGTCATTGAGTTTGCTTAAAATAATAGTGACCACTTGTTACGACCTAAAATCGGATATCAATTAAAGGAGGAAAGAGTAAAATAGAACAACTGCAACACTTAGATTTAAAATTCCAAAATCTGGAGTCATACGTACAAGAGCTTCTACATAGTACAAAGAGTATATACAAAGTTGTCTGATAAAGAAAATATAAAGTATGATGTGAAAGACAACAAATAAACTCTCAATACTACAGCGTCGACTCGAAGTTTGAAGCTCAATTCTATCATCTAGTTATGATAAGAAAACTTTGCTTGAATAAGATCAATTACCATGAGGGAGTCCTTATACTCGATATGCAGAGAGAAGATAGTAGGGGTGAGTAGAATGACCCAGTAGATTCAATCGACTAGGTAAGAGAAATTGGATAAGCATGTAATAACTAAGAATCCGTTTCACTGGCAATGAAGAGATTAGAACAAAATATATACACAAGGAAAGATAAGGTTAGCAAGTATAATTAGTGATGCAGTACAAATGAAGTGAAGGAAATTCATAGCATGTGGTGGAATTACGACTATCGCATAGCTAATATACATATCTACTGAGCCAAGTATAGTGGAATCACGATTATCGAACCAACGTACACATCTACCAAGCCAAGGGTACCACGAAAACCCATGGGGATTTCACAAAATGTATACAATAAATCTCAACCTTGCCACCTCTGCATGGTCAAAGGCAGTCATATTATCTAAACCTTCCACCATCGCGTGGTCAAGGGGTTTTAGAAACGGTGTTACGATAACTCAACCTTGCCAATTCTGCGTGATCAATTGGTGATACAAGATCCAGTGGTACAAATGCAACATGGAAATGAACGCATGTAAATGCCATAATCCAATGCACATAAAATTAATATAATAAAGTGACTGATAAATATATGCCATATAAGAAGAAAGAAATGCCAAGTGTCACAAATAGAACCACAATACATGTGTCAAATAACCTTATGCTCACTAATAATCATTTAATTCCGATATTATAGAACTTTATAAGTCCCAAAATATGCGAATGAATCCCAGAAAGTCTCTCAAATGCCAATCAACAACACAACAATTCCCAAATGATTTCACAAGTCTCATTATATCACAAAAAAAAAACTTCCAAAAGTATCTCAAATATGAAGGATTCATCTTAATTTACCAACGTCACAGTTTACCTTAATTCTAATACAATCGATACCAATTTTTTACCAAAATATCACCAAATCAATCAAATTATTATAAAATGGTTCAATTCTTACAACTATCACATAACAAATCCAATAAATCCAAACCATTCCAAAAGGGTTAGCCAATGCTACCTCGATGAAGAAAACGCATCGAACCAAGCTTCCAAACACTCGAAGTCTAAAAAATGAGCTCGAATCAACCAACCACTATCAAGAATAGATAATACACATCAAGAGATAAATTTTGATAGCTTTTTTTGCAGAATCAAATCCAAGGATAAAATCATCAAAATTAGGGCTAAAATTTGAGGTTCACGAATCTGGAATTAAATTAGAAATTATGATTCTACATGAAGAAAGGAGTTTTGGGTGAAATTTCCATTGAAATTGAGCTTAAACTAAATGAGAAATAAAAATTAAATTGCCAAAAGGCATGAAAAATCAAATTTTTAATGTTCAAAATCATGAAATTGGAGACAAAATCAAGGGAAAGGTAATAGAAATTACCAAATTTGAGGATAGAAACACTTATCCAAAAGTTTTCCATGAAAATCCCTGAAGATTTCTCTCAAAGTCAAGCTTGAAATATTGAGAAAGGTAGAAAAATAGTGAAACCTATCTCTTAAAACATTTAAAATTGATCAGGCACGAATGTACTCAATGAACACGTAACCGCCTCCATGAATGCGGAGCTCAACTAGGTCAATACTCTGCTAACATAGGCTCCATCTCCGCGAACGCGAAGCTCTAAAAGGCAGCACTCCATGAATGTAGAGACTATCTCTACGAACAAGGAGAAGAAAGTGACATGCAGTAGATTCAGCAATTAATCAAGTATTGTAAATTCTTGAAACGGACCCCTGGAGTCCATCGAAAACCCTATATGCACAAACCAAACATTTATCTCTGCCAAAAAATGGCATTCCGGACTCAATGGAACTATCAAAATTTGATTCTGAGGTCTCCTTGATGCGAAAATCTATAAAGCTTGATAAAACTAGTTAAAACTTAAAATGCAAAAACTGTCCTCGATAACTCCAAAAATTACAACAAGACCATTTGTAGCATTAGTTTAACCATCAGCAACCACTGGAACTGTTAGAATTTTGATTAGAGCTCCCAAACTCTTAATGTTTACCAAAGTTAAATTAGTCTTCAAAATCAACTATAAATACAAGTTTGGATCCAAGATCACAATTTTAAATTTGACATTCTGGAGCTAATGGAATTGACAGACTTCCATTTTGATACTCGAGACTCTAAATGGTAGAAACACTAACTTTATAAAAAACTTAAGCTTCCATAAATGCCAAAACTCATGTTTTCCACTTTTAAAACACCATTTGTCCATTTCAATAACATAGATAATTCAAAATAGGTCTAAAGAAACATATGAAAGGGCAAAATAGTAATTTCCATAAATAAACTCAAAAATGACCAGCAAGATCATTACATCATTCGCCACTAAAAATATTGTTCGTCCTCGAACATAAGGGAAAGAAAGGTACCTGAAGCCTTCAAAAGGCTGGGATATCTTGTCAATATGTCTGACTCCATCTCCCAAGTAGCCTTCTCAACTAGATGATGTTATCACTGAACCTTCAGTGAAGGTATGTCCTTGGTCCTCAACCTCTGGACCTTCTTAACCAAAATACCTACCAGCTTCTCGTCATATGGAAATTCTGAACCAAGCTCAACTAAATCATAGGAAATCACATGTGACTCATCTGATTACTAGCAGAGCATGGAGATATGAAATATCGGATGAGCTATTGATAGTCTCGGTGGACATGCTAGCTCATAAGTAGCCTCACCAACCATCCTCAAGATCCTAAATGGGCAAAGCTTTCCCCTCTTCCCAAACCTCATCACACCCTTCATGGGTGACATTTTCAGCCATACACTATGTCCAACCATGAACTCTATGGGTTTAGTCCTTCTATCAACATAACTATTCTAGTGATCTGGGCTCTCAACAACCTACTCTGCACAAACAGAGCCGATCCATAGCATCTCTGAGTATGTCAACACCCAAAGAATCCACTGAACAAGAATAAAACTAGATAGGTGAGCTACACCTACGGTTATATAATGCCTCAAACGGTGCCTTCTTAATGCTGGAATGGTAACTATCATTAGCAAACTCTATCAAAGACAAATATTGACCCCATCGGGCCCCTAAGTCTATCACACTGCCTTAAGCATATTCGCAAAAGCCTAAATAGTTCCCTCGGACTACTTGTCATTCTGAGAGTCTTTGGGGGCTGCGTTTCATGCCCGCAGGTTCAGACGTACAGGTGAGAGAGCCTCCATCTTAGGACATCTACGCAG
>JAABOM020058711.1:0-13608 GCA_011800125.2 Solanum clarkiae
ATACCTCTAGACTGAATTGAACTATATAGTGAGCGTCTATTTATTGTTGGAGATCCCTGAGTAAAGTACACACACACACACACACACACACACACACACATATATATATATATATATATATATATATATATATGGACTATGATGCTGAGACTATGATTATTATTTGGACTCTGTGATACGTACATTTGTTTTGTTAGATGGTTTTAACACTATTTGGGTTGTGTATGCTTTTGACAAGGAATATAAGGGTGAGTTAGCGCACGACACGAGTAAGTGAAGTAATGATGCTACTTGTGTACATATATTTGACTGTTTAAATATTGGGTTGACTTGATAGGATCTCTGTCACAGAAACCTATATTATGTCATCGTTATTTTGATTAACTGTAACATATATATTCTGATTAAATTCTGTGAAAAGTTATACTTGATCGTTGGAGATTGTGACCACTGTTTGGGCCCTATAATAGTTACATATATTATACTAGTTAGTTGTCAGATTTATTAAGGTGTGGGTTGACTTATTGGGGGTTAAATGTAAGTTACGCCATGTGATTGGTATGGATACATATCTTGACCCTTGTTTACCTATATGAGTAGTCTGGTAGAATGCTATGCAGTAATTGAGAGGTTGGGTTGCTAAGTATGTGTTATATGTGGCTGGTTGTACTAAATATGTGTTGTATATGATAATGTGAGACGATAATCATTGTATTGATTACTATACTAATTGTAATCACTATAGTAGCTGAGTTTTGGTACTATTGAACTACAACAAGGCCTGCTAAAATCTGGATATAGGCTAATGCCCTATGACAGGTTTGTAATCTGACCTAATTTTTATCTATGTGAGTGCATAGCATGGTGCTACTATAATAGGTTGGTTGTGAGGTTGTTCCTTGATCATATGTCATACTATGGCTTGATTTTAGTATAGATATGACTTCATTGGGCTTGATTGTTATAGATACTTGTAATATAACTATAGTCGCCCATGTTTTAGGCTGGACTTTGGCATACTTGGCCTTATTAGGCCTGACTCTGCTCTGATCTGTGACATATATGCTCTTGTATACTACTGTTAGTTATTTTGCACTAGTTATTCTTACCATAGACTGCACTTACCTGTTATTGTCTGAATAAGGTGATGGTCATACTTGGTTAGGTTGTGCGATTCTTGTCTTGAGACACAGTATGACTTCAGAGGTTCAGATTTGGATAGACTGGTTAAGTGTACGCTTGAGTCTTGGATGACTCTCCTTAGGCCCCGAAACCTGGTCACCACGTCCGAGAGTCTGAGTCTTGGATGATGCTCCCCGCAGTCCTAGTCCCGGGTCCACTTCCATGAGATCCAACTCCCAAACACGGAAAGGACCAGGTGAGTCCTCCATTTCAGTAAGTTCTCCATTTCAAGTGATCATAAGCAACGTCGTAAACGCTAAAAGGACCAGGTGAGTCCTTCAGGTGAGTCATCTATTTCGGGGACGTTGCTTGTAATTTCTTGCTATGTATTAAGACTATCTTTCTTCTGGTTATGTATTGACTATGAGGGTGAGCCCGGTTGCTTGTCTTGGTCCCGCTCTTATCTATGTAGTAGAGATGTTGTTGGACATGTTATGTATCTATGCTACGAGTCTTAACTCTCTTGTTCCTTGATGTTATGATATGGAAGTTTACCCTTAGTCCAGTTTTCTTTGTTATGCCTATCTCTTAATGTCATATTTTATTGCTTCCACGACCAAAGATGTGTAATGATATGCTACGAGGCTTATTTGGGGTTCCTTCGAGTTCCCCATTCGCCGGTACGTCTAGGCCCTAGGGTTGGATTGTGACAACAATAGTATCAGAGCACTAGGTTGTTAGATCCTCGGAGTCCAACACACCGCGTTGATTAGAATCCTATTCTTGGTTGTGTTATGGACCACAACTATGAGTAGGAGCCTATGATACATTTTAGGAAATGTTTCCCTTCTTCATGTTCTAAGTCGTGCTATAGAGATGAAGTAAGCTTTCCTCCCTTATTGCTTGTTCTTTACTATGCTAGATCATGCCTAACACGAGAGGAAGACGAGCCCCGATGCCCGAGGAGCAACTGGCTAATGGAAAGCTTAGGGATGCTCTCACCTTTCTTGCACAAGTGGTGGCTAATCAAGCCAATCAAGGGGCCCAAGCCCCTCATGCTCCTACACCAGCCTCTCGGGTGAGAGACTTCATGAGAATGAATCCCCTGGAATTCCATGGGTCAAGGGTAAGTGAGGACCCTCAAGAATTCATTGACGAGGTTTATAAGATTTTTTATATCATGGGTGTAAGGTCAGAGGATAAGGCGGAGTTAGCGGCCTAACAACTCAAAGGGGTAGCCCAAATGTGGTACAACCAATCGAAGGAAGAGAAGGGAGTCAACTATGTGGTGGGTTGGGAAGAGTTCAAGGTGGCCATCCTTAATAGCTTCTTCCCCCTTGAACTTAGAGAAGCTAAGTTGGTGGAATTTATGAATTTGAGACAAGGGTCCATGAGTGTGAGGGAGTATGACCTCAAGTTCAACCAACTTTTGAAATATGTTTCACATTTGGTGGCCGACTCAAGATTTAGGATGAAAAAATTTGTGATGGGTGTGTCTAACTTTGTTAGTGAGGAGTGCCGGTCCGCCATGTTGATTAGTGACATGGACTTATCACGTTTGATGACCTATGCCGAGCAAATAGAAGGGGAGAAATTGAGGAAGAGGAAGGGTCATGAGGCTAAGAGGGTCCGTTTCTAGGGTAAGTTCCAAAAGGGTAGCCGGATCCACCAAGTCCAAGGGTCCTCTCATGTTTCTAATAGGGGATTTGCCAATGACTTCCCAAGGACCCAAAGTGTTGGTGTTGTGGCTCCTAATGAGGTGTGTCCTAGGTGTGGTAAGGGTCATAGGGGCCCATGCTTGAGAGATACTAATGCATGCTTTGGTTGTGTGGAAGTGGGTCACAAGAAGGTGGATTTCACTCGAAATTGCAACAAGGGCAAGGAAGTTCGTCCACAAGGTGCTAATGCGATTACTTTGGGGAGAGGTGGCCAACAAGATGGTGCACCAAGGCACAATTGGTTTTATGCTTTACATGGGAGGCAAGGGGTGGATGAGGTCCCCAATGTCATTATCGGTATGTTGAAAATCTTTGACTTTAATGTGTATGCATTGATTGATCTGGGTGCCATTCTTTCTTTCGCTACCCCCTTTGTTGCCAAAAAGTTCCATATTGACCCCGAGTTGTTGCATGAGTCATATGAGGTGTCTACTCCTATTGGTACATCTATTGTTGCTAGAAAAGTTTATATAAGTTGTCCTACTTGTATCTTGTATAAAATATTGCCTTGTGATCTTATTGAGTTAGACATGGTTGATTTTAATATTACTCTTGGGATGGATTGGTTGCATGCATACTATGCTTCTATTGATTATAGGACCCGTAGGGTCAAATTCCAATTTCCAAATGAACCTGTCCTTGAGTGGGAGAGTCAAGATATGGTGGTCAAGGGTAGATTCATCTCTTACATTAAAGCCGTAAGTTGATCTCTAAAAGGTGTCTTTACCATCTTGTGAGGGTTAGGGATGTGGAGTCTAAAGTCATTCCCATAGAGTCGGTTCTGGTTGTAAATGAGTTTCTTGATGTCTTCCCAAATGACCTTTCTGGTGTTCCTCCCAACAGGGAAATAGACTTTAGTATAGACTTCCTCCCCGATACTCAACCCATTTTTATTCCCCCTTATCGCATAGCCCCTGAGGAGTTGAAGGAGAAATTGAGGGACTTGTTGGAGAATGGATTTATTAGGCCTAGCCAATCACCTTGGGGTGCACCAGTATTATTTGTGAAAAAGAAGGATGGGTCCCTTACACCAATTGCAAAGGACAAGCCACTTCTCTAATATTGATCTTTGGTCCCGGTATCATCTAGTGAAGATGAGAGAGTGTAACATTCCCAAGACGGTCTTCCGGACTAGGTATGGGTATTATGAATTTGTGGTGATGTCTTTTGGGTTGACAAATGCATCGGCCATTTTTATGGACCTAATGAATAGGGTCTTTATACCCTACCTTGATTCCTTTGTTGTGGTCTTCATGATATATTGATCTATTCTCATGGTGAGGAGGAGCATAGGGCTCATTTGAGGGTTATGTTGCAAAGATTGAGGGAGGAGAAATTGTATGCTAAATATGAAAAACGTGAATTTTGGTTGAGAGAGGTTACCTTCCTAGGACATGTAATGTCGGGGGATGGTATTAAGGTGGATCCTAAGAAGACCGATATGATTAGAAATTGTCCTAGACCTTGTCGACCCATCGGATATTAGGAGCTTCTTGGGCTTAGCGGGCTATTATCGGAGGTTTGTTAATACGTTCTCTTCTATTGCTTCTCCCATGATAAAATTGACTCAAAAGAAGGCTAAGTTTGTATGGACCTATGAGTGTGAGAGAAGCTTTCAAACCTTGAAAGATAAGCTTATGTCCACTCCTATATTATCACTACCAGATGGGGTTGAGGGATTTGGTATGTATTGTGATGCTTTAAGAGTTGGTTTGGGTTGTGTGCTAATGCAAAATGATAAGGTGATAGCCTATGCTTCTAGGCAACTCAAAGTGCATGAAAAAAACTACCCTACTCATGATCTTGAATTGGTTGTCGTAGTATTTGCTTTGAAAATTTGACGATATTATTTGTATGGGTGTAAGTTGATGTGTTCACCGATTATAAAAGCCTCCAATCTGTCTTCACTCAAAAAGATCTCAACTTGAGACAAAAGAGGTGGCTAGAATTTCTTAAGGACTATGATATGAGTATGCATTACCTTCCCAGTAAGGAAAATGTGGTGGCGGACGCCTTGAGTAGGGTGTCTATGGGTAGCCTAGCTCAGGTTGATGGTGGTGATAAAAAGGTGGCTAGGGAGGTGTATCGGTTGGCTAGGTTTGGGGTTAGGTTGGAAGAGGTTAGTAATAGTGGTGTGGTTGTTTTTGATGGTTCTAAGTCTTTTTTGGTTGATAAGGTGATGGAAAAACAAGATCTTGATCCCTCCTTATTAGAATTGAAGGCCTTGGTAAAAGAGGGCAAGGTGGAGGTTTTTTCCCAAGGGGGAGATGGTGCCCTTAGGTACCAAGGTAGGTTGTGTGTACCGTGTGTTGATAGCTTGATAGAAAAGATCCTTGACAAGGCCCATAACTCTTCTTATTCTATCCACCCCGGTTCCACTAAAATATATAGAGATTTGAGGGATGTGTATTGGTGGGGACGCATGGAAAGGGACATCGCCAAATTCATTTCCGGTTGTCATAGTTGTCAACAAGTCAAAATTGAACATCAAAGGCTAGGTGGCCTAATCCAAGATATAGAGATCCCTACTTGGAAGTGGAAGGTGATTAATATGGACTTTGTGGTTGGGTTGCCTTGGACTAGAAAGGGTTTTGATTCTATTTAGGTTGTGGTTGATAGAATGACAAAATCGGCTCACTTTCTACCGGTTAAGACCACATATAGGCCTGAAGATTATACAAGGTTGTACATTCATGACTTGGTAAGGTTGTGTGGGATTTCTTTGTCCATCATATCGGATCATGGTGCTTAATTTACCTCACATTTTTGGAGGCCTTTTCAAAGGGGTCTTGGTACTAAAGTTAAGCTTTCTATGGCCTTCTACCCTCAAATAGATGGCCAAGCTGAAAGGGCCATCCAAACCCTTGAGGATATGCTTAGAGCATGAGTGTTGGAGCTTAAGGGTAGTTGGGACGATCATCTTCCGTTGATTGCATTTGCCTACAACAATAACTATCATTCTAGTATTGGTATGGCTACTTTTGAGGCCCTCTATAGTAGGCATTGTAGATCACTGGTTGGTTGGTTTGAGGCTGGTGAGGTAGCTTTGTTGGGACCAGATCTGGTTATAGAGGCTCTTTGGAAGGTTAGAATGATTAGAGAAAGGTTGAAGACGACCCAAAGTCATCAAAAGTCTTATGCCGATGTGAGTAGGAAGGATCTTGAGTTCAAGGTTAGTGATTGAGTCTACTTGAAGGTGTCACCCATGAAGGATCTGGTACATTTTGGTAAGAAGGGCAAGTTGAGCCTAAGATATGTGGGCCCTTATAGGGTGATGAGAAAGGTTGGCAAAGTAGCTTATGAGTTGGAATTGCCTAGAGAAATGGATTTGGTTCATCCGATGTTTCATGTGTCCATGTTGAGGAAATGTGTGGGTGATCCGAATGCCATTGTACCTCTAGATGTTATGGGTGTTGCTGAAGATAATTTGACCTATGAAGAGGTTCTGGTTCAGATCTTGGATAGGCAAGTGAAGAGATTGAGAAACAAAGAGGTCGTTTCCGTTAAGGTCCTTTGGAGGAATTAACAAGTTGAAAGTGCTACTTGGGAGGCCGAAGCGGACATGCAAAAGCAATATCCTTTTCCACTCTACTCATGCCTAAGGTATTGATCTAATTCCTTTATATGATCTCAAGTCTTAAGTTCATCCCTTATGTCATTGCATATGTTCATGTTTAAATTAACAAGTTTATGATTATTTTACACTTATGATGAGATTTTTGAAATGATGTTTAAGTGCATTGTTACATCTCTATGTGGGCTGAAATTGTCATATTTGTGTCTCTAATATATGTCACTTTGACATTCGAGGATGAATGATCCTGATGAGGAGATATTGTAACGACCCCAAAGTGCCCGAAAATGTGCCTCGGAATTTTTCAAAATCGTAATTTCCATATATCTCAAAATTCATGCGCGATTTCAAAAATCTGACTTCATATTCTTGTTCATGGGGTTATTTTGAGTGAAAAATGGGTCTAACCCCGATTTAAGAGCAAACGATTAGCAATTTCATTTTTCCAAGTGACAATTTCCAGTGAGCTTTTCGCGCCCTTGGCACGACGCACCAAGGGCACGCACTAGTGTTAATTTTGACCCAGTTTTGACTTCGGTCCAAGACTTTTAATTCTTGGACTTAAGTGTTTCCAAATGTGAAAATACCTATACTTAGCCATTTTCACCCTCACATCATTCAAAACATTCCCCAATACTTATTCAAATACTTAACTAAATATTTTACTCCTAAACTCAAGTCTCCAAAACCCTTTCCGAATCTTAAGGATTGCACTCAAGCTTCAAGTCTCCTTCTCCAATCTTCATCAATTTCATCTCCAAAGCTAAAGTATATGGGTTTCTTTCATGGGGTCCTTTCCCCCATGATGCCCCAAGCTCTGTTTTATTCAAAATTGCATGATTTAGAGTTGATTTATTCATGGGTCTTATTCATTATGGAATTCACTGCACACTATGTTAGGGTTTATGAAATTGTGACTGTTTTACCGTGTTTGGAGCTATGAATCTAAGGTCTATTGTGGGAATTGATGAAGGGTTTTGATGTATATTGTTTGAGGGTGTTACCAAGTATCTATTGATGGTTTTACAATGATTTTTCTAGAATAATCTCACTCTTAAAGTGTATGGTTTTACACTAGCATTACACACCCTCTAAGTGTTTGATAAAATATCCCGTTATGGGTTCTTGAGGAATTGAAGGTCCAATTCATGTTTTATGAGTCGAATGACTCTATGATGATGATATGACTCTATGATGATGATATGACGATGAAATGATGATAAAATGATGATGAAATGAATGTATGTATATAGTATTCTTTATATAGTGTTGGAATGTGACTATGCCCTACTCGGGGGTTGTGCTCCAGGTAACCTTGTTGGGGGTTTGTACCCATCAACCTATCAAGGGGTTTGTACTCCGGCACCACAAGTGGTAGGGTGTGACGATCCACCAACTTATCGGAGGTTTGTACTCCGGCACCATGGTGGCAGGGTGCAATGATCCACCAACCTATTGATAGAGTTTGTACCTCAATCACCAAGGGTGGTAAGGTGTAGTGATCCACCAATAGTTTAATGGTCTCTTCTTACACATATGTTATATCCTATGTAAGCATGTTTTACTTAAGCATTAATTATACATGCCATATTGTTACTATGCTAGCTATTATTTATCTTTATGCATTTTGACTATGGTGCCTATCTCTTGTTGCATTGCTACCTGCATACTTAGTATATTCAAACGTACTAACGCATATTCTATGCCTAGATGATGTCACCATGTAGGAATCAGAGCACCCTTAATCATCCTCCTCCTCCATGTGGCTAGTTCGATTGTTCTACAAGCTTATCGGTGAGTCCGCGATTTCGGGGATGTTGCTTATGATCTCTTGCTATGTATTAATACTATCTTTCTTTTGGTTATGTATTAACTATGAGGGTGAGATCGGTTGTTTGTCTTGGCCCCCGCTCTTATCTATGTAGTAGAGGTGTTATTGGACATGTTATGTGTCTATGCTACGAGTCTTGACTCTCTTGTTCTTTGATGTTATGATATGGAAGTTTACCCTTAGTCTCATTTTCTTTGTTGTGATTATTTTAATGTCATATTTTATTGCTTTCGCGACCAAGGATGTGTAATGATATGTTACGAGGCTTGTTTGGGGTTCCTTTGGGTTCCCCATTCACCGGTCATGTCGAGGCACTAGGATTGGGTCGTGACACCTGCAAATATAACAACAAAAAACAAATAAAACCAACTAACATTGCATATACAAAAAATTCCAAGTTTTAAGCATCAAAGGTGTTATATTTTGACAGCACATCAGTAGGAAACTCAATTATCATGTCAAGAGTCTAAAGTGAGAATATAG
Source organism: Solanum clarkiae (assembly GCA_011800125.2). Classification (NCBI taxonomy): domain Eukaryota; kingdom Viridiplantae; phylum Streptophyta; class Magnoliopsida; order Solanales; family Solanaceae; genus Solanum; species Solanum clarkiae. The sequence continues at coordinate 8,729 of JAABOM020058711.1, forward strand.
TTTTGACAATGACCACTCATATACCATCTAGTCAAATCCACTCAGAGTATTATCAAGGCCTATTTGGGAGTTTCTCTAATTGACAACCATCACTTATGAGCCGGTGATGATACAATGAAGCAATGTCGTTGCCACATCCATCCAATACCTTGCCAGGGTATAGGATATCCTACCGGTGGATCCAAAATCAGTAATATTAAGTCCTCTTTTTGGGACAATAGCAAACATTCAACTTTACGGTCCAATCCTCTCCTACGCCAGCTACGTAGTTATTGAGTTTGAGTTGGATTTACTCTTACTCAATTTGGTGCTTAATACTCCTCCCAAGACTCAACATGTTCATAAAACATTAACCCCGATCATTAACTCATTCATCTAGTCTCATTGGACATTATCAACTCAATTTATCACATCAACTATCAGCTCCTTTGTTACATTCTTTTATGGTTCAGCTCTTGACATATAAAGACTTTATCATGCATCATTCTAACTTATAACATTCAGAAAAATTAAGTAGAGTTAAAGTATTTATGGATTTCGTAGACTCTTTAGGCTCAAATTATACTCTTGCATGCTCATTTATAGGAAGTATGCAAAAATAACAAAATACTAGGGTTCATGTAAAACAACAATATTGTCTAATTCAAGTATTTAATTCATAAAAATTATAATTCATGCAAAATTATATAGATATACATTAGAATTTTTAAAAAATCTTCAAGAAACATTCATGGGAGACTCAATTCACTCACAACTCCATCAATTCAGGTTATGGGGCACATGGAAGAACATAATCCATGTTTTGATTAGTCTTACATACTTGAAAGTTTTGATTCTTGAACCAGCTTGGGGGAATTCACAAGATCTTCAAACCCTAGCCCTTTTCTTCCTTGAAACCTTTTTCTAAGTTTGAGTGAGAGTTTTAGTGTAAAAAGATTGGACTGACATATTTAGGGTTGTATTTAGGTATAAAAAAAATCAGGTTTAGGCTTTGAAAGGGTGGGAAAAGATCAAAATACCTTTTCTTAAAAGCTGTTAAAGTCATCTACGGGCCCATCTACAGCCCGTAGAAACTTCCCGGCCCGTAGGGACCCTTCCATAAACTTTTGAAAAAATTTCAGGGTCTCTAGATCAATTCCATGAGCTCAATCTATGCCCGTAGAAGTTTCTATGACCCCTAGATTGGTTCGTAAAGTCTGGGACCAAAAAATAGATTTTCAGAAATTTTTTCCATGAGTTAGTAGACGGGTCGTACTTTAATCCATGACCCATAATATATTTCATATGTACACTCTGTGTCTAGCAATCTCCAGTAAAATGATCATAATTTTTTACTGTGAACTCCTAATGAGATGAAATTGGCTGCGTTGAAAGCTAATTCAAAGATCTTTCATTTGGTAGGTTATGGTCCACCTAATTCTTTTTGTGTTAAGAGTTATAATCATTTAAAGTTGATCCTTGCACAATCTAACACTAGAAACTCAATTTATAGAAAAGTTTTGAACTCAGCTAAGTACTAGAGGTCTCATATGACCTAATCCACTTCTCACATATAAGAATGAGGCTTCAAACATAGGTACATGTGGGAATATAGTTATGGGGTGTCACAAAATGTTTTTGGGAGGAATAATAAGGGTATAAATTTTTAATAGTCTTGGTATTTTCTTAGTTTCACAATTTTATTTTGCAATTATAATACAATATTATCACCTCTCCACAAAAAAAGAGATGCAAATATACATTTCTCCTATGTATTTGAAAAGATAAAAAGTTATAAGTTATACTTAAAATAGGTACTTTAAACTAAACACTATAAATTGCGAATCCTACCTCAAGTAAGGTGCTTTAAACTAAATACTGCAATTTGTATATCAGAAAAGCTATCCAACATCAATGCTCAATAGTAAACAAAGTGGTCGAATCAATGAAAAAGTTATATTCTATTTTTGTTCCTACTTCTCTTGAGTGTGTTCAGCTGTATTTTATTAAATTTCGGAGTGAAGATAGACATTAATACCTCCCATTTTTCATCAATAATCTATTTAAGTTGAATGACGCTAATGAAATCCGTGAATTTTTTAGTACAACTTTCTTCTGCTCAACGTGCGTATATTGCCATGAGAAATTGAAAAAAAACAAACTAAGAAAGCATCACATAAATTACAAAAGACATCCATCTTCGCAATTTCCTTGTTTTTCACGGAAGAAAAAGCTAAACTTAGCTTCAAGAATACTCTGAGACAATGGTTTGTCCTCCACGGATTCAACAAAAGGAAGTAGCTTTGGCCCAAGTTGTTTTTTCTAGAATTCAAAACTCACAACTCATAACCTCAGTGACTTGTGATAGTTGGTTGAAGGCTATGCTCAAGAAAAAAGATTAACACAGTAGCAGAAAATGCATGGTAGGACATCAAAAGATGGTGGAAAAACATAATGCTACATTTCACAGCCAATTAATCAAGTGTTTGATGATCATAGTGCTTCCTTTTGGCGGGTAACAAGAGAGAGTACATGAGAGGACACTCAAGAGAAAAAGTAGTATATTTTCGGGGCATTGAAATGATATGTATTGTTACTTTCTTCTGTCTCCATCTTTTCCCCCTAATCTGATCAAATTGGACACGTTATAATTACGTCAAGTTAAGCTTATACAAAATCAACATAAAGTTAAGCAGTTTAATGAAGTACATAAAGTTTATCATCCACAAGCTAGATCATTATTATATAAGTAGAATAACCGGCATATCTATATCATCAATATCAATAAACACCAACAAACAACAAAAGATCATATTTCTAACATTTTTAAGATATTCATGTGTGTTGTATAATTTGACAAAGAAACACGGCTACTCTAGCCATAGCAATTTATAGTGAATGTATTATTTGTATGCCTTATATTTCATTGAATTTATACTTATTTTGCCTTATCAAGTGATCTAAATACAAACTTAAATTTATAAACTCGTGGTTAAATTAGTGTACCTTATAGTTGAAACTAAAATGAAAATCACCGAGCTTCCTTCAATTTCACTTGAGAATACTGAGCTCTCTTCAACTTCATTTGAAACTAAATTTAGAACCTGAGCTCCTTTCAACCTTGTATCAGGGGTTGAAAAGTTGTGCAATCTCCAAACTTCAGAGACCATAGTTTAATAAATTTATGTTTTGGAATACCACCAAAAGTTTCTAATATTAGCTTTACCCAACACATCATTGGCGGTGAAATCCCCACCCCACATTATATTTTGATTTAATATAATTATTCCTTTTCCAATTGGGTTTCCCCTTCCACAAATATTCTAGAAGAAAAGAAAAACGCCTTGAGCAAAAAGTGGCTAAAGAAGATAAATGAGATAGACACAAAAGATTTCTTTGGAAAAATAAAGATTAATGGAGAAGCTAAATATATATGACACAAGATGTCTTTTTAGGTATAGTTTAGTAATTAAAATGGGTTGAAAAGGTTAGATATGTCAATTCATTTAATATTTTTATTCATAAAAATATGCCCTTTTGGCCTTCAAGCGTTTTAATCATAGGGTTATGACCTTTTAGGTAATAACCACTGGTTAGTAATTTTCCTCCAAATCTTAACTTTCCCTAAAAAATTACCAACTTCACAAATAATATACCATCTTCCGAAGGTCCAAAATTTTTCCAAAAAAAGTAAATACAATAAAAACCAACCTCATTTGTTCGGTATTGAATTGAATAGATAAATAATAATATTTTCTTTTATTTCAATTTCATAAAAAAAACAAAAAATCTTTCCAATGAATTTTAATTTCTATTTAATTATTTTTATTAAAATCGACCTGCAGTGGTTGATATTCTTTCGACTTTCAGAGCTCAGTAATTTTAATCTAATAAATAAAAGGAGTATATTTTTCATTTCTTTTCATCAAAACTGTTTAATAAGCTGTATTAACTTTTTTTAAAATAAAATATTAAATTTTTTAATTTAATCAATATACCGAGTGCACTTTCATTCTTTTTAATCACAATAGTTCAGTATCGACATCTTGAGGTTGCTATATTAATTTTTTTTAATAGAATATTTACTTTCTGAGGTCGATAATTTTAATCTTATAAATAAAAGGAGTACACTTTCAGTCCTTTTAATCACCACCCACTACCAAAAAATATGATTTAGCGACGGATCTTAGCGAGAATACAATATCTGTCGCTAAATAACGATATACTAGCTATGAAAGTATTATTTGGTCTCAAATTGTGAAAATAAAAGAATAGACATAATTTTTAACTAGAATTAGCAACAAAAATTAGTTTCCGTTATTAAATAGTGTCCCAAAATTTGACACTAAATCTGTAGTTATGGAATTAGTGATTAAATTTCTTTTACTAAATTTATTAAAGATTAATGACAAATGTAGCGTCAAATAATCCGTAGCTAATTAGTTTTAAGTTGTTAAGATATTTGGAAAATTTTTTCTTTCCTCCTTTAAAAAATTAAATAATAAATAAATTTATTATGTGTATAACTTATATGATTGAGTATACAACTATAAATAATATGTGAAAAATTCCTGATTCTTAGGCGATCGCTTGTGTCTCGTGGGAAAAGGAACAAGGAGAGGGTGTTAAATCCCGTAAATAATTAATTATGGTAAATTGTCGCGTTGGAAAATTTTGTAAATTTTGTGAAATTTCACTTAAGTTAATTATGGTGTATAAGTAAGGGAGTGGGGTGTATTGGGGTGGTGCAATTTGGAAATTTATTTCGGAAGTCCCTAATTGGATTAAATTATAAAAGTTTGGGACCTAATTAAATGACTAATCAATTAGAAGCCCTACTTTGCAATTTTTAAAGACTTGGGGCTATAAATACCCCATGGTCTTGAAAAACAAGACCATTT
>JAABOM020058712.1:0-13607 GCA_011800125.2 Solanum clarkiae
TAGTTACAGGTTGGTTCTCCCGGGCCTTATCGGCAACGGGTGCCGGTCCGCCCTACGGGACTTTGGGGCGTGACAGGATGACTGTCAGCTCTGGTGGTAGATATAATTCATGAGCTACATTTTCGACTCTTATCACAATTTGGTAAGGACCAATGAATCGAGGACTCAAATTTCCCTTCTTCCCGAATCTCATTACACCCTTCATGGGTGACACTTTCACGTATAACAAATCATTCACTTCAAACACTAGGTCCCTTTCTCCTAAGACTTTTGCAGACTCTATACAATTTTCAACCTCTCTTGGATAATATTTACGTTCTCCATAGCTTGGTGAACTATGTCTAGCCCAATTAATCCTGCTTCACCTACCTCATAACATCCAATCAGTGATCTACATATCCTCCCATAGAGGGCCTCATAAAGAGCCCTTTAGATGTTCGAATGAAAGCTATTGTTGTAGGCAAACTCAATCAAATGCAAGTGGTCATCCCAATTACCTTTAAAGTCAATGACGCAAGCCCTCAACATATCCTCCAAAGTCTGTATTGTCCATGCTGCCTGACCATCAGTCTGAGGGTGGAAAGTAGTACTAAGATTCACCTTTAAACATTACCTTTTCTAAAAGGACTTCTAGAATTGGGCAGTGAACTGAGCCTCTCTATCTGATATAATGGACAAAGGAACTCCATGAAATCTGACAATCTCCCTTTATGTATAACTGGGCATAATCCTCTATAGTGCCTGTCGTCTTTAGACTAAGTAGTGCACATATTTTTTAATTCAATCAACTACCATCCAAATTGAATCATGTTGTCTGCGAGGCCTCAGTAAGCTTGTGATAAATTCCATGTTATTCATGTCCTATTTCCACTCTGGAATCTCAAACATCTGAGATACTCCACATGGCTTTTGGTGCTCAACTTTAACTTGTTGGTAATTCAGACACTTGGAAATGAACTCACCAATGTCTTTCTTTATTTCACTCCACCAGTAGACTTCTCTCAAGTAATGGTACATCTTGGTAGACCCTGGATGGATGGAATATCTGAAATTATGAGCCTCTGCCATGATCCTCTCTCGAACACCATCAACATCTGGAACACACAATCTGCCTTGATACCTCAATACCCCATATCCCTCTTTGGCAAAAACTATCACCTTCTGGTTATGCACATCCGCCTTCAACTGTAATAAAATAGGATCTTGATCTTGTTTCTCCTTCACTTCTACTACTAGAGATGATGCAGATCCATTATGGACAAGAACTCCTCCTTAGCCCGATTCATCTAGTTGAACTCCCAATCATGCCAGTCGGTGAACCTCTTTGGCCAACTCCTCTTTCTCTTCCTCCACATGGGCAGTTCTCCTTATGGATAACCTGCTAAGAGCATCAACAACCACATTAGCTTTACATGGATGGTAAAGGATGCTCATGTCGTAGCCTTTAAGAAACTCAAATCATCTCCTCTGCCTCAAGTTAAGCTCTTTCTAGGTGAAGACATATTGCAAGCTGTTGTGGTATGTGAATACATCCACATGTGCTCCATACCAGTAGTGGCACCAAAGCTTCAGTGCAAACACCACCGTAGCCAATTCTAAGTCAAGAGTTAGATAGTTCCTCTCATGGTTCTTGAGTTGTATAGAAGCATAGGCTATGATCTTATCTCTCTGCACCAGAACACATCCCAATCCCACTCTAAAAGCATCACAATAGATCACAAAATCATTTGTCCCTTCAGGTAGAGTCAATATTGGTGCAGTCGTTAATCTCATTTTCAATTCCTAAAATATCTTCTCGCACTCGTTAGAACATAGAAATTTAGCTTTCTTTTAAGTTAGCTTAGTCAATGGTGAGGATAAAGAAGAGAACCCCTCAATAAATCTGCGGTAGTAACCAACCAAACCCAGAAAACTCCTTATGTCAGTCGGAGAGGTGGATCTGGGCTAGTTCTTAACTGCCTCAATCTTTTGCATATCCACTTGAATACCATCAGCTGAGATAAGGTGATAACATGGCATAAGAATGACACTGACTTAAGCTAGAACTCACATTTTGAAAATTTGGCATATAACTCCTTATCTCTAAGGGTCTGAAGAATAATTCGGAGGTGACCGACATGCTCTTCCTCATCTATGGAGTACACCAAAATATCATCGATGAACGCAGTCACAAACATATCAAGGTACTTTTTGAATACTCTATTCATCAAGTCCATAAAAACAGTAGGAGCATTGATCAATTCAATGGACATTACCAGAAACTCAAAGTGGCTATATCGGGTTCGAAAAGCCATTTTCGGGATATCATGTTCTCTCATTTTCAACTAGTGATAGCCTGATTTGAGGTCTATCTTAGAGAAAAGAGTGGCACCCTGAAGTTGGTCAAACAAATCATAAATCCTCGAAACAGGATATTATACACATCCTGAAGGAACTATCTTTCTTTCACACGAATAGTATTGGAGCACCCCATGGTGAGACACTCGGCCTAATAAATCCCTTATCTAAGAGATCTTTCAGCTGCTCTTTTAGTTCTTTCAACTCTGCGGGAGCCATTCTTTATAGCAGAATAGAGATAGGTTGGATATCGGGGAGAACACCGATCCCAAAGTCAATCTCCCTGTCAGGATTGACTCCAGGCAAATCATCGAGAATCAGGGAATTCATTGACAACCAGAACCGACTCCAAGGGTGGAGACTCTACATCATCAGCCTTAACTGACACAAGGTGATAGATACATCCTTTAATAATTAATTTTTTGTCCCTAATAAGGTAGGAAATAAACTTACCCTTGGGCACTGTAGAACTACCCTTCCACTCTATAAGAAACTCATTCAGGAATTGGAATTTGACCATTCGAGTTCTACAATTGATAGAGGCATAATAGGTATGAAGCCAATTCATTTCAAGAATCACATAAAAGTGAATCATCTCCAACTCAACTAAGTCTGCCAAAGTAGCTCTATGATAGATAGACACCGTGCAATATCTATATACTCACTACTAAAAAATAGTCAAAAAGCGAAGAAAAAGAGATGCAGATGGATCCATCACTTTTGTCCTCGTCGCTTTTTTAAAAGCGACGGACAACATCACAAAAAAGCGGCGCAGTCCGTTGCGCAGAAAAATTTAAAAAAATTTAAACAAAATAACGAACAATCGTATTTTTTTTTGTGTTATTTTAGTTTATTTTACGACTGAGTGCATCGCAAACTTTAAAAAAATAATATTTTTAAGATAAATAAAAATAAAAAAAGCAACAGACTTCTGTCACTTTTCTGAGTTTTAAAAAAAATCTAGAAAAGCGACAAACTTAGTGATCTTGTCCGTTGCTTTTCTGCAATTTTTTGGACAGCAGAACCTGCAATTTTTGCTGCCCACCTGCATTAAAATACAAAAAATAAAATCTACAAAAACTGGTTCAATATACCAGTACAACACAATCAACAACAGCTAAATCATTCAAAATGTGTCTTAGTAAACACAATTAAATATAAAGAACATAGAAATTTATAATTTACAAAGTTTTAAATAGTGTCAAAGTTCAACAAAAATCCTAAATTGTCAAAAACTAAAATATAAGGGAACTAAGAGCTATTTTCAACAAAATTATTCGTACTCTCATGCGAATCATCATGGGATGAGGACCGTCGTCGGGTTAGGCTGAGCATTTGTTGCTTGAGTTTGCCATATTCCTGGGCACTTCGTGCTTCAGATTCTGCCAATGCACGTGTAAGTTCTTCAACTTTTTGACTCATGATAGCCATCTGAGTCCCGACAATAGCCTCAGCTTGACGTGACGATCCAATGCCTTGAAAATCGGATTGGATTCATCGTATATTATTTTGGTAACCCATTCCATAAATACGACCTTTATTGCTCCCGCATACAACTTTTTCCATCCAAATTTGATTGGACAACTCAGGGTTAGCTCGACCGAATCTCCAAGCTCTTGTATATATCGCTCATAGTCACGCTACATATTAAAAATAATAATTAAACTCAATGTTTATATTAAAAGCAAAAGTTCGAATCAAAATAAATTATACTTAAAGTTATGTTAAATAACTTATGTAGGCTTGTTCGGCCCTTTCCTCCGCCCACTGATCCGGATCCGAGTCATTCTTCTTTTTCTTCATATAATATCTCCTAAAAGCTTCATCACGTAAAGGAGGCCGCCCCAATTCCTTTTCCTATAATTTAAAATATAATTAATAAGATAAGTGTCAACACTAGATGGACACAAATCGATTTTGCAAGAGAATCAATTTTGTCATCAATAGGATCAACTAGTGTTATCACTTATGCCAAATAAATTCAATATGACAAAAAAAAAATAAGTTTCAACACTAGATGGACACAAATCGATCTTGCAAGAAAATCAATTTTGTCATCAATAGGATCAACTGGTGTTGTCACAACTTAAAATTCAAGTTCAAACTTTAATCCAAGCTCAAGTTAAACACTACTAACTTCAACAATAATTAAATTCAACTAATTCAACAATAATTCTACTTAAAAACAATAATTTATTCAAACTTCAACAAAAATTCTAACTTCAATTCAATTCCAACATTATAACTAACTTCAACAACAATTCAACTCCCAAAAAAAATAACTAATTTACAAGCCCATTCAAAAAACCCCAAATTCAAGCTAGCTAAAACCCTAAAATTCTTAATTACTCACTAATTCAAAAAATCTATACAATTTAACTATGTTAATACCATTGTAACTTAACAATAATACGATTCCTAATTTCCAAAAATTAAGTTTAACGTTTACCCAAAAAAATAAAAAAATAATTTCATTTACTTGTTCACAATACAATACCCAAAATAATATTTCTAATACCCTAGTTTTAACAATAAAAATGAAATGGGCAAGCTAACAAGTTATAAAATTCAAAAACACAAATTAACTAAATGATACTAAAAATGAAACAAAAAAGAGAGGAAAAAATAGTCATGTTACTTGTAGGAAGGAGGAAACGACGAAGAGGCAGCGACACCGGTGGCGGATGGTGGTCACGGACGGAGGGGCGGCGGCGGGTCTGCTAGGATTTTTGGTTTAGAGAGAGATGAATGGTGGGGAAAAATATTTATTTAATACATTAAAAATAGCGACGGACATCGTCGCATTATCTGTTGCATTATTTAAAAATTTAATATATATATATTTATATATATGTACGCATATATGCGACGGACGGAGTCGCTATTTTTTAAAAATAATTATTTATTAAAATTAAAAAGTAGCAAAATATTCTGCGAAAAAAGTGACGGACTTTTAGACGAAGTCCGTCGCTTAATATTAGAAAATAATAATATATACACAAAAGCGACAAACTGCGTCCTCTTGTCCGTAGCACTTTGGAGCGACGCAGTCAGTCGCTTTTTTGTTCGTCGCATTTTCGTAGTTTTTTAGCAGTGACTCTTTCAGTTAGGATGGATTCACCAGTAGGAGTAGAAACACTGAAGAGCTCAAGAAGATATTTAGGAAGGATCTCAAACTTACTAGCCACATATGAAGTTACAAATGATAAAGTGGCACCTGGGTCATGCAAGACATACACATCACAGGAAAAGACTTGAAGCATACCCGTGACAATATCTGGTGCAACTTTCTGATCCTATCAATTTTCCATTGCATATAGACGGTTTGTACCCCCGCTCGTATTATTTGTGGCACCTCTCTGTGGTGCTGCTGAAAACTGATCTTTATTACCTCCATTACCCCGCCTCTTCATTGGGCACTTATTCTGGAAGTGAATAGTTTGTCCGAAACTATAGCAAACATTTATGCCCTCACGACACTCATCTAGATGGAGTTTACCACGCTTGTTGCATAGTGGTTTCCCCCTCGGACCTTGAGCCTCACTAGCTTGGGATTGAGAACCCTGAGCTTTAGAATTCTAATAGCCCTGAGATTTCTGATCATACCTGTTACTCGGAGCTGTTGCACTTGCTAAAGATGGTGCATAATTTTGAAGACCTCTTCTGAAAATAGGACCTGTCCCCCTTATCTTGCTTATGCTGGCTAGGCTCATGCCCTACTAACTTAGCCTTTTTGCTCAAGTGCTCCTCTCTTCCCTTTTCTTATCCTCCTCAAGTTGTTGCGCATATACCATAAGCCTAGAGATGTCCATGTCTGGAATCAGCAATGTCGCTTTGCACGTCTTTTTCATATGTTTGCCCAAGCTATATACGAACTTTCTCATTCTAGATCTCATGTCAAGGACTATCTCTGGAGCATACCTGGACAGCTATATGAACTTAAGGCTATATTTTTTGACAGTCGTCCCCTCTTGTTTGAAGTTGACAAACTCTTCAACCTTCACTTCTCTCAACTCTCGTGGAAAGAAGTGATCAAGAAAGACACCCTCAAAGTCATCCCAAATGGCAGGCTCAGTATCCTCACCTCAACTTTTTTCTCATTGATTATACTAGACATTTGCCATATCTTTGAGTTGATAGGAAGTAAGTTTCACTCCCTCTGTCTCAGTCGCATGCATAGCTTTCAACACTTTCCACATCTCATCAATAAAGTTCTGGGGGTCTTCCTCAACCTTTGATCCAGTAAAAACTAGTGGGTTCATCCTCAGAAAACTCTCAATTTGGTGGAATTTGTTGGCTCTTGAGAATTAGAACTACGATTCTATAAACTCTGGTTCCCATTTTGAGCAGCTACCAGGTGGGTGAGCATAGTGATAGCCCCTCTGAAATCAGCCTCTGTGATGGGAGCAGGTGAGGTAGTGGGTGGCTGAGGAGTCTCAACGGCTCTAGCAGATTGACCTCTACCCCTTGTCTCCATCTGAGGAGGCACTTTTAAAATGGGATTCTCAGCATTGTTGGCTGAAGCATTTCCTTGGGTCACAATACGCTTTGGAGGCATGATCAGCAAACGTGTAATGCACGAGTTAGAGAAACGTTTTGTAGAGTTTTTAAATCTATCGCATGAACTCATAATACAAGGAAGTGTAATAATTCCTAATGTTCAATAGCCTCCGACTTATAAAGTGTGGTGCACAAAACACCCAAAAACAAGACTTTACTAGACATGGCTTCGTAGACTCTCAAGGACACTTGAACTCTGTGCTCTGATATCAAGTTTGTTACATCCTAGGAAGGTACCCTTAGCGTGGCTAACACTTAAAGACTATTACTAGTCCTCAAGTGAACCACTCAACCTCATCATATTTGTTCAATCATATTTATTCAATCACATTCTAGTAGCAGAATACATCCATCAATAAAAATACTCAATGAAAAGTAATGAAAATCGGTAATAAAAAGGCCAAAAGCCAAACAACCTATCCATCAACTGAATAAGACTAGTGTGAAAGAGACTAGCCAAAGAATACATCCCATCACATCAATAGTCTAGTCTATGAAGCCTCTAAAACATTTGAGTAAATGGTTCTAGTAGACATCGAAATTTTGTAGGACTCTACAAGATGAGTCCTATTTCAGTCAATTTCTGAAAGGCTACTCTACCCTAAACTCTAATTCATGCCTATATAAAGGGTATTATATTCCCTTGAAAATTGTCTCAAATATCCCCTAAATCTGGGGATATTCATGAAGAGATTAAAATAGGACTCAAAGAGGTCAAAATTATTCTAAGTTTGAGAAATACGCCACTAACAACCCTCAAATCATGGAGAAATCTTATGAGAGAAGAATCAATGGAGGAATAGATTTGTACCCACATCGTTTATGAATAAAATTATATTTCTTCATATTTTATTAGTGATCGCAATTTATTTTCTATCATTTTAAAATTTGTTGTAAACAAACTGGCACGCCCAGTGGGACCAAATCTACTCTCGTCTTGAAAAGGCTACAAAACCGCAAAGGTGAAAGAAAGACTTGAAGTTTCATCAAGTGTACACTCGGATTAGTCTTGAAGCAGGGGGAATTTGTAGACATCAAAATTTTGTAGGACTCTACAAGATGAGTCCTATTTTAGTCAGGATTTCTTGGAGGCTACTTTACCCTAAACTCTAATTTATACATATATAAAGGGTATTATACTCAATTGAAAATCTTCTCAAATATCCCTAAATCCGGGGATATTCATAAAGAGATCAATATAGGATTCAAGGAGGTCAAAATTATCCTAAATTCAAGAAATACGCCACTAACAGTCCTTGAATCATGGAGAAACCTTATTAGAGAAGAATCAAGGAAGGAATAAATTTGTACCCACATAGTTTATGAATTAAATTATGTTTCTTCATATTTTAGTTGTGATTGCAATTTTCTATCACTTTAAAATTTGTTGTAAACAGTTCCAATAACAGACTCATGGCTACTTCAAAATAAAATAAAAGGCTAAAATTCAAAGCTAGAAGAAAAAGACATGATATCCTTCGAAAGCAGGGGAAGATTCACCAATCAGCTAAATTCAAGTAGGTCCTTAACGAGGCACATATTGATGACTGCTAGTACATGTCTCTGCATCATAAAAAGATGTAGGCCAAAATGGACGTTAGTACGTGAAATGTACGAGTACGTAAAATGGTAGAAAGAAACATGTAAAGGAAGAATAACATCATCTCAAATAACTCAACTCAAAAAATAAGGAACTCAATCATCATGTCAAGAGTCTAAAGTAATAATGTAATTTAGACAATGACTACTCATTTATCTTCTACGTCCTATTCACTCAGAGTACTATCAAGGCCTATTTGAGATTTTCTCTAACTTACAACCATCACCTATGAGCTGGTAATGATACAACGAAGTGATGTTATCTCCAAATCCATCCAATACCTTTCTGGGGGTACAATACATCCCATCAACGAATAAAAAATCCGTAAAATCAAGTCCTTATTTTGGGATAATAGGAATCATCTGATTTTACGATTTAATCCTCTTCTATGCCGGCTACGTAGTTATTGAGTTTGAGTTAGACTTACTCTTACTCAACTTCGGTGTTCAATACTCCTCTAAAGACTCAATATGCTCATAAGACATCAGTCCTATGGCTAACTCATTCATCTAGTCTCATTGAACATTTATCAATTCAAGTCATCACTCACATCAACTGTCAACCATTTGGTTACATCATTTCAAGGTTTTGTTCTTGACTCAAAGCGAGTCAATCATGCATTGTTCTAACTCATAGCATTTAGGAGAACAAATGTAGAACTAAAGCATTTAAGGATTCCATATACTCTTTGGGCTCAAATTATGCTCATGCATGCTCATTTAAGTGAAATATTGGAAAACATTAAGAATTCATGCTAGGGTTTATGTAGTAGGGTAAGATCATCAAATTCAAGTGATTAAATCATAAAAATAGTAATTGATGCAAGATTATATAGAAATACGTTAGATTTTAAGAAGAACCTTCAAGATACATTCATGAGAGACTCAATTTACTCACATCACCTTCAATCTGGGTTACGGGGCATATGGAAGAACAAAATCCATGTTTTGGTTAGTGTTACATACCTGGAAGTTTTGAACTTGAAAGAGATTGAAAGAATTCTCAAGTTGTCTTCAAACCCTAGGTCTCTTTCTCTCTTAAAACCTTACTTCTACGTTTGAAAGAGTGTTTTGGCATAAAAAGATTGATCTGATATGTTTAGGACTTTATTTAGGTGTAGAAAAGTAAATTTTAGTCTTTAAAAGGGTGGGACAAGACCAAATTAACCTTTCTTAAAAAGCTGTCAAAAGTCGTCTATAGGCCCATTTACGGCCCGTAGAAACTTCCACGACCTGTAGGGACCATGTCGTAAACTTGGACAATTTTTGGGGTTTCTAGATCACTTTCACGAGCCCAATCTATGAGCCCTAGAAGGTTCTACGACTCGTAGATTGGTCTGTGGAATTTGGGACCAAAAATTGAAGTTTCAGGACTTTTTCTCATGAGTTAGTAGACGGGTTGTACTTCATTCCACGGCCTGTAATAGGTTTCGTAGAACAACTCTGCACCTGACAATCTCCAGTAAAACGGCTATAACATTTGACTCCGAACTCCAAATAAGGTGAAACTAATTGCATTGGAAAGCTAATTCAAAGAGCTTTCATTTGATAGGTCATGAGCTACCTAAATCTTTATGTGCTAAGAGTTATGATCCTTTAAAGTTGATCCTTACATAATCTAACACTAGAAACTCAATTTATAGGGAAGTTTTGAACTAGACTAAGTATTAGATGTCTCTTAGGGCCCTAATACACTTCTCACATGTAAGAATGAGGCTTGAAACAAAGGTACATGTGAGAATAGAGCTATGGGGTTTCACATTTTTTATCAATGTAAATAACTAGGAGTTTTGATTCAATTAGTGTAGGAACAAAGATTAAATACAGGCTCAGTGGGATCAGGATATATCTTCTTCTTCAATTGCAACACCGCAAACTCATAAGCAGATTCATCTGAGTTTTTCTCTTGGTCACAAACAAGTTTTCCAACAACCATATAAACAAGAGAGACATAGTTAGGAATAATCGAGAATCCAACCTAAACCGCAGAGAATAAGAATTTTAGAGATGTCTAAAGAGAAAGCAAGGAAAAGAAAAGAAAATAACTTACCACATATTTGGAGAGAAGGAAGATGATGCATCGCCTCACAATCTCCATAGAGTTAAGTATCTGCATAATTATACGCATCAACTTATCTACTCTTTAATTGGGAAAGCAAGACAAGTCCTTCTACCCCCATGCCCCACCTAATAAATAAATAATATAAAATAGAAATACAAAAAGGTTCAAACGAAAGAGCAATTTGTTTCCTTCGTCATCTAGCTGGACTCATTATTTTAATGCATAACATGGCTAGTTGTTTATCAGCAGATGGTAGTACAATAAAATTTTTGTCAATTTTATCTTATGTCTCTTATGTTCTATATCAGTTGATTGAAGATTTCAAGGCAAAATTAGATATAATATGTTGGCAGCAAATATTATTCATGATACATGTCCGACGTGGTTCACTGTTGCTTACGATGACTTTGAGTAATATCGACAGATAGGAACCACCTGTAAATTAATACATTGGAGACCCAAATAATTTGGTGAAAATCCAATGTAGTGATAATCATTGATCTTTTGACATTATGATTGCAAATGCAGTAATATTGCTCTTTTCAATATAACATCATGAGAAAATAATAGGTGTAGTGTATGTATCTATATATAGAGAGAGAACTAAAAACAAACTGTCACACAGTACATAGTAGAGTTCTGAGACAACTAAAAATTGAGATATCCCTTCCAGTTAAGTTTAGTGCTAATCCACAATTTTTAATAAATATCAGCAATAAAATAGTTAATACTATTTCAAGATAACACAGATTTTTGAAATTAAAGAAACTAACATATATAAAATACTTCATAACTTAATTTTTCTACTTCTACAAGGAGACTGAAATTCATAAATATTTGGACACCTTTTTTTAATTATTACAATTTCAAATTTTCTATGGTTGTAATTCTCTTTTCTCAGTTTAAAGAACTGCATTTTCTAGTCTCTAATAACATATCGATCCTTATATGAATCCTGCTTCATTAACACTTAGAGATGGAAAATCATAGAAATAATCTTTCGAGAATAAATAGAATCTGCATACGAAATTTGAAACGAGCTAAATACACATCAAATAACAAAGGTACGAACTTTAATGGCAACATTCAACTTTCATGTATTTATCCTTGTGATGTATAGATTTTACTTGATTTGGTTGTTTTAAATTGGGTATTATTACACATACCTACATATTATCTACCGTAACTATCGATGCCACATATGACGGAGAAAACGTTATCTAAAAGGGAAGAAGAGTTCCTCAACCTATATGTACGATATAACAAAGGGTTAGTTTCAGTATATATGAATTTATATATATATATATATATATATATTTATACCACAGAACATAGAGGTTGTATCTTCATTCAACAAAATTTAAGGAATAGTTGTCCAGTTGAGAAATGAAAGGTGTTTTTCAAGTGATGATGCCAATGAGTTGAAGCAACACGAAAATGTGTTGAGCTCAAACATGCCAATTAATAGGACACCGCATCAAAACTTAAACAAATTAAAATTGAGTGGTGGTATTAGAATGTTCAAAATGCATACAATGAATGAAAATATAACGAAGGAGCATGCTGCATCAATTACATTGTCTCAAAATTATACATTGCCACTTAATGCTCCCATAATGAGGCTTGGACAAATTTCTTCTTCACAACTGCTTTCACATCACTCAAAGTATCTTCCGTCAACGAAATTTGAGGGATGGTTAGCCATTTTTGGATCCTAATCTTAAGTTTGTATCAAATTATTGTCTAGATTTATCTGAAAGATTTAGAATTTATGTTTGTTTGAAAATTTTAATTGGTTGATGACAGATTTTGATGGTTGTTTGCCCATAATACTAAGCAGAAGAAAGGTAAAAACACATTACTTAATGAGATCACTGATTCAAGTCAAATACATTGTTGAACTTAAATTATGCTCCAATTAATGATGGTAATATTGATTTTTCTCACATTTTCATCATAAAAAATCGATCATATTATCATAAAGACGCCAATTGATGTTTTAACTAGCACAAGTTATTAGATTATATTTTTATCTCTGAATAATGACTAATTTTTGAAATTGTTTGCCCCCAAATACAAAGCAGAAGAAGGGTAAAGATATTTTAGGGAATGATTCACTGATTCAAGTATTTTCAATAAGCAATATGAAAATAAAATTTTCAACATTGCTACATCCCAATATCATTCAAGTCATTTTGGTGAGTTACTCATATCTTTCCAGAAAAAAATTGTTATTAAATTTTAAAAAAAAATATTAACTTTACTTCACTGTTATTAATTACTCATTTTGAGCTAAAAAAATTTTATCACAAATATTCAAAATCAGGAATAACTGTCTCCCTGCGATGGAGTAAACTTAATAAATGAGATATGATGTTCATTCTTAATTTTTTTTATTGAACTATAAAAATATTACATTGTAACAAAATGTTATTTATCCTAAAAAAATGATAATGTTAAAAACTAT
The DNA here is from genome assembly GCA_011800125.2 of Solanum clarkiae. NCBI lineage: Eukaryota > Viridiplantae > Streptophyta > Magnoliopsida > Solanales > Solanaceae > Solanum > Solanum clarkiae. The sequence goes on from JAABOM020058712.1 coordinate 13,026, forward strand.
ATCGAGAATAGTTTATTGAATAATACTTTAATGTTTGAATAATGACAGATTTTCGAAGTTGCCCAAATACAAAGCAGAAGAATGGTAAAGAAATTTTGGGGAATGAATTTACTGATTCAAGTATTTTCAATATGCAATGTGGAAATAAAAATTTCAACATTACTATATCCCAATATCATTCAAGTCATATTAGTGAGTTACTCATATCTTTCTGAAAAAGAAATTGTTACTAAATTTAAAAAATATATTAACTTTACTTCAAGTTATTAATTACTCATTTTGAGCTCAAAAAAATTTTATCACTGATATTCAAAATCAAGAACAACTGCCTGATTTAAATTATGCTCCCTGCGATGGAGGTAAACTTAATAAATGGGATCTGATGTTCATTCTTAATTTTTTTATTGAATGTCCCAATATAATCTTTTGACTTGATCATACTAGAAAAATGATTCTATGATGTAAAATTCATTTTTAGACATATTAATTTAACATACATAAAATTTACAACAACAACAACAACAACATACCCAGTGAAATCCCACAAGTGGGGTCTGGGGAGGGTAGATTGTACGCAGACCT
>JAABOM020058713.1:0-13606 GCA_011800125.2 Solanum clarkiae
TAAATTAATCTTTAAGCTCATAATTATTATTTAATATAATTACTTCTGTTTTAATTTTTAATTTCATTATAATTTTCTTGTTTTGACCTACTTCATTTCACATCTTTCAAAAGGGTAAGTAAAGATGAATAAATTGTCTCTTAAAATAAAAACATACGTAGAAACTATATCAAGAAAATATTTAAATTAAAAAAAATTGTGCCAAAAAGATTGTAACTAAATGCTTCTACGATATTTAAATTTTTTTTATATAATTGACTATAATAAGAATGATGGATAGAGTTATTAGAAAATAATACATTAATATTTTTTTTATTAAACTTTTTTTATTATGAAATAATCAAAATTATAAAAGATGGAGGATTCTTATCAGAATGATGGAGTGATTAATAAAGCGCCACTTGTTATACTTTTAACATAATTTGGTCTGATATCTTTGCACTCATATTAATTAAAATATATTTTTACACTAACTTATATGTTTTAATGATGGGATGTTATGCTCTTAATGATCAAATTTATCTCCTCATTAATGTTAAATTAAAAGTTATCTTTAACAACTGAAAAATAATTGGTCACTGTAAGTGTATTTATAATGATCGAAAAAAATTGATCGCTATAAGTATATTTATAATGACCGAAAAAATATTTGATCGCTATAGCTATATTTATATCGACCGAAAAAACTTTGGTCGCTATAATTATACTTATAACAACCGTAAAGAATTTGTTTTGACATGAAATAGATATATCCATATATCTCTGATTCATATAAAAAATTTGGTCACGCAAAGTGGCCTAATACTTACGCTCTCCCCTTGGCAACACTGCTTTGTGCACCACCTCAAATAGCAACTTCAAAAAAGGTATTATCTCTACTTTGTACACTTTATGAAGAACATCAGTGACCCTTTTTTTAATGAATTTGGAGGTCAAAACAAAGCCCACGTCCTCTTTCCAAACATACTCAGCAAGCCCAACAGATGTAATCCTTGAAATCTCCCCCAACTTAAGTTTGTCAAAGATAATATCTACCCTATGGACCTTTGACTTAGCCACATTACCTTCCACGATAGCCAAGTTCTCATAAAACTCCACAACCTCAGTCTTAAACACAGACGTCTCCGTATCATAATACAAATTTATCCACCCCTGAGATGCCAGTTTCGCACATAATTGTTCCAACCATTAGATAGGTACAAACCTCTTGGTGTATAGCTCGACCCCTAAACACAGTCTTTGAACTAAAATAGGGATGCTTCCCAATACGATTAAAGTTCAACACATATTTGTTTAAGTGGGGTGGAGCAGGGGGGATAGAGGGAGAACCAGCTAAGGGGTTTCTTTTGGGAGAGAAAACAACATGAATTGGAAAAGAATGAGAGACCAAGGACTTACTAGTGTGAACCCTATTGCAACTGGAGGACAGCCCAACCAAGTCAAACACATACCTCTTGCTCCTGGTGATAAGGCTATGAGTGCGAAGAGCAATTGGCTTTTGAGAAAAGGACGAAAGTGCCTGGCGTTGGATGAGACCTTGTCGAACTTGAGCTAGTGGAATGTCATCTTGGGAGTCTGAATGCTTTGATGCAGGATATGGCATAGAGGGGAAGGAACAGTGGTAGGAGGAGGAGAGACATGGGTAGGTGACAAAGAGGCTTTAGGGTATGGGAACACGACCCGAACCGGGGGTGTGTCTGTGGAGGAGGAAGAGGCTGAGGGTTCATCAATCAAACATCGGTGGGTGGGAGTAAGGTTAGGGATTGGAAGGTTGACGTCAGTGTGATAGGGTTTGGACACAGTGAACGAGGAGCGATATTGATAGTAAGGCAGGTCCTGAGAAGGGGAAGGAGAGAAATGAGGTTAGGGATTACTGGTGGCCAGTGGTGGGGACAGTGGTGGAGTTTGGATATTGGTGGAGGGTGAGGATAGGAGTCCCCCCTGTAAGATATCATGTGGTGGTGATTGTGTAGTGGTATTCAAGTCCGTATTGGAATATGATACAAGGGACTCCATGATTTAGTTTCTTAGTTTTCTTGAGTGGAGGGTATGTCTTTGCTTTTTCTTTGTTTTTTTTTTTTTGAAGTGTGCTTAGAAAGTGAGAGAGACGTTTAGTCACATGAATGGGATATTAAAGGCTATATGAGGAGTGGGAAAAGGCATTGGGATGTGATGGAAAAGACACATCTGACACACTAAAACTGGCGCGATGCTTGAGATCACGAGAAATGGTGATCATTGAACATTTTAATCAAGAGATCTTCCTGCCAAAAAGTATATTAGTTTGCAGAACCAGGTACAGGTAAGGAGCTACAGACTACTCTAGGTATGTGTACATCTAGCAGTAAAAGTAGGGAGGCAAGGGCATTTCTATCGATTTGGCATTTGAGAACTTGTTTCCCCCTGTCTCTATGCAATGCTCCAGCTTAGGACACTTAGGTTAATAGCAGCAGTTCCCAATGAAGGAGTCCTAATGCGAGTTCCTGAACAAGATACCTGAGTTCCATTTAAAAAATTAGTAATTTTGTAAACTGCTTAAAATACAAACTGAGACTTAAAGATAGAGAACTACGAACCCATGATCAACTCGAGTTGTAGGAGATTCAACTCAAAGTGTTCTTGACCTAGGGTTTTTGTGAAGATATCGACAACCTGATCCTCCGTCTTGCAGAATACCATTTCAACTGAATCTTTTTTCAACATTGTCTTATAAGAAGTGGTGTTGAACATCAATATGCTTGGTGCACTTATGATGAACCAGGTTCTTAGCTATGTTCGCTGCACTTATGTTATCACACACGATGATAATACAGTCAACCTTTATACCAAAGTCCACAAGTTGCTGCTTTATCTAGAGAAGGTGAGCAGAGCAAGAGGCCACAACGATGTATTCTGCCTCTGTAGTAGAGAAGGAAACTGAGTTATGCTTATTTTTAGCCTAAGATACCAGACAAGGTCCCAAGAAGTGTTCCATTCATAAGGTGCTCTTCCTATCAACCAAATACCATGCGTAGTCAGCATCTGCAAATCTCACAAGTTCCAATGAGGATTTAGTAGGGTACCAAAGAATCAGGTTCATGGTGCCTTTGAGATAGCACAGAATCCGCTTCACAACTTTGAGATGAGATTCCTTAGGTTTGGGCTGAAACCTCGCACACAATCCTACACTAAACACAATATCTGGTTTGCTACCTTTCATGTACAGGAGTGACCCAATCATTCCTCTGTATTTGGTTGCATCAATTTCAACACCTGCTTTATCATTGTCCAACTTTGTTGTGGTTGCTATAGGAGTGTCACTTGTTTTGGCATCCAGCATACCAAACTTAGCAATTAGTTCCTTGATGTACTTATATTGATGAATGGAGGTACCAACCTATCCCTGATGTATTTGAAGTCCTATAAAGAAGTTTAGTTCCCCCATCATGCTCATTTCAAACTCACTCTCCATGAGTTTTGCAAATTTTGATCCTAGGGCCTCATTAATTCCACCAAAAATGATATCATTAATGTAGACCTGTACTTTGAGGGCATGAATACCCTTCTTCTTTAGAAATAATGTATTATCAATCTTTCTTCTGGAGTACCCGTCACCTAAGAGAAAGCTGGAAAGTCTGTCATACCAGGCTCTAGGTGCCTGCTTCAGTCTATACAGAGCTTTGTCTAGTTTGTACACATAGTTTGAATATTCATGATCTTCAAAACCTGGGGGATTTTTTTATGAAGACTTCTCCCTAAAGATACCCATTGAGGAGCACTCTTAAGGTCCATCTGATACAACTTAAGCATCGAATGGTTTCAATGCGTAGCGAAGGTCTTGTCGTAGTCTATTCCTTCTTCCTGGTTGTAGCCCTACACAACAAGTCTGGCTTTGTTCCTGGTGACTGTCCCTTGTTCATCCAGCTTATTTCAGAATATCTATTAGATTCTGATGATAGATCAATATGGAGGAGGAGGAACCAGGTGCCATACATTGCTTCGCTCAAACTGTAGGAGCTCTTCCAGCAAATATGATATTTATTCTTCATCTAGCAAAGCTTTCTTGACATGTTTTGGGTTTTACAAGTGAGACATATGCAATGAATGCACATATGTTCTTAAGGTTTGAGCTGGATATCCCTGAGTCCAGAGAGGTTAATAAGTTCTCAAGAGAGTATGAGCTCTTGTGCTTCCAGTTGTGACCCCAAACCTCAGGTGCTGGATTATTGTTTGAGGTGTCTGAGGGACCTACTTCCCTAGAGTATGATTCCCTTGATGAGCCTGTTCAATCATGAGGAATGGGCTCAGGTGACTCTCCTCCTTCCATATTTGCAGTAGTGGTAGTGGAAGATGAGTGTGAAGGAGTCGAGGGATCAGGTTCACTGGTATGTTCCTTGTTATTGTCATATGTCTTTCCTGCTATTAGTTGCCTCTAGTTGATGTACATGTTCCTGTAAAACTTTCTCGGCCTCAGGTTCACTGGTATGTTCCTTGTCATTGTCATATGTCTCTCCTGCTATTAGTTGCCTCTAGTTGATGTACCTGTTCATGCAAAACTTTCTCCACTATAGAGCTGGCCTCATCAAATAACACTTTATATGCTTTACTGTGGGAGGAGTACCCTAAGAAAATTCCCTCATCACTCTTGGCCTCAAACTTCCCTAGTGCATCCTTTCCGTTGTTACGTACATAACAGACACAACCAAAGGAACGAAGGTGGGCTATATTTGGTTTTCTGCCTTTTAGTAATTCGTAGGGAATTTTGTTCAACATGGTTCTAATCATGCATCTGTTGATAAGATAGCTAGTAGTGTTCATAGCCTCAGCCCAATAGCTCTGTGGAAGATTGCTAGCTATCAGCATGGTTCTATCCATATCCTTCAGAGATCTATTCTTTCTTTCCATGACCCCATTTTGTTGTGGAGTTCGAGGGGCTAAGAAGTTATAGGTCACACCATTTTCAGCGCAGAACATGAGGAACTTAAAGTTCTCAAATTCTGTACCATGATCTGTTCTCAAGCTCATCAGATCTAGTTTATATTCTTGTAGACCATTTTATCAAACTCAACAAATGCATCAAATGTTTCATTGTTGGATCATAAAAAGAACGTCCATGCAAACCTTGAGTAATCATCTACAAGTACAAAGACATACATGTTTCCACCTCGACTTTGTACTCGCATCAGACTATAGAAATCCATATGAACCAGTTCCAGAGGCCTGTGAGTACTGACTAGGCCAACTGGTTGAAAGCTACTTCTGAGATGCTTGCCTTGAGCACAGACACCACACACTTGATCTTCACAGACTTTTCCCTCAGGTAGTCCTAAGACTAGCTCCTTGGATATCAGTTTGTTCATTGTTGAGAAGTTGGCGTGTCCCAGTATTTTATGCCACAGTGTGGATTTATTTCTTATGCTACTCAAACACTTTAGCTCAGACTATTCGGGCCCATGAAAATCAACTTTGTACACATTCTTGTGTCTTTTCCCCTTGAGTATAAGCCTCTTGGAGGCAACATTAGTCACTCTACACTCAGAGGCAGTGAAGAGTACATCGTTGCCTTTGTCACACATTGAGAGACACTCGATAGGTTATGCTTTAGTCCCTCCATATAATACACATTGTCAATGCATTGAGATGTTGATGGTCCCACCTTTCCAATTCCATTGATCTCCCCTTTGTTTACCATTTCCAAAGCCTACATTTTCGCCTTGGAAGTCATTTAGTAAAAGGATGTGTTTCTCTCCTGTCACGTGTCTGGAGCATGCACTGTCTAAGTACCACTGCTTTCGCTTTCCTTCTACTGGTTCTTCCAAAATTAACAATAGTTAGATTTCGGTACCCAGATCCACTTGGGTCCCTTTTGATTATAAAAAATATGAATGAGATCCCTTTTTGCCCAGGTAGGAAATTCCTTCTTGACCTTCCCAGTTCTCATGGTTCTAGGAGGATATCTACTTTCTTTATTAGTCTTATTAAAGGTGAGTGGATATCTTTGTGACACCCCATAACTCTATCATATGTACCTATGTTTTAAGCCTTACTCTTATATGTGGGAAGTGTATTAAGGTTATAAGAGACCTCTAGTACATAGTCAAGTTCAAAACTTTCCTATAAATCGAGTTTCTAGTCTTATATTATGTAAGGGTAAAATTTAAATGATCATAACTCCTACCATACAAAGAATTAGATATCCCATACCTACCAAATGAAAACTCTTTGAATTATCTTTCCAACGCAACTAGTTTCACCTCATTTGGAGTTCAGAGTCAAAACTTATGGCCGTTTTATTGGAGATTGCCAGATGTAGAGTGCACCTACGAAACCCCTTTACGGGCCGAAAATCAAAGTATGGACCATCTGCTAAATCATAGGAATAAGTCCATAAACTTCAATTTTTGGTCCCATACTTTATGAACCAATCTACAGGTCATAAAATGGGCTCTTAAAAGTGATCCAAAGACCTCAAAATTTGCCCAAAAGTTTACAGAAGGGTCCCTACGGGCCGTAGAAGCTTCTAAGGGCCGTCGAGGGTCTCGTAGAAGACTTTACTAGCAATTTTAAAGAGGGGCATTTTAGTCTTTTCTTACTCTTTTAAGCCTAAACTTGTCAATTTTTCCCTAATTAAACCCCTAGAATGAAACACTTCATATCATTAACGTTCAAACACTCTCTAAACTTAGAACACAATTTCAAAAGGGTAAAATCTAGGTCTTTCAAGAACCTTCTTCAATTTCGGCAAGAAACTAATTCCCCAAGTATGTAAGGCCCTGCAAAGGTTATCCTACGTATGTTTTAGTATCTTTAACTACTATTCTCTACCCAAGATCAAGCTTATGAGTTGAGATAAGATGTTTCTCCATTATTAGTGAAGTTCGTCAAAACACTTGGTCATATATTCTTCTTGAAAAAAATCATGACCCTTACTAATTTCGCTACTAAATTAAACTACTGAGACAAGATTTACAGTTATGTTGCATTTGTGGTAACCCTATATATATTTCATGAAAAGCTATTATGTTCACAATTTTGAGTTTAAAGTAAGAAGTACTTCAAGCTTCCATAATTACAAGATAGATGAGTGATAAATATTATGTTTTGAGACACTTTATATCGATACAAGTTCAGTTAAAGAGAAGAGATAAGTTGAGAAAAGTTTAAGAAAGCTAAAGTTGGACTAAGTCCCAAAAGATTTAAAAGGCATTTTCAGAACTCTTACTCTTTAAGTTATGAGAATTATAAAAGTTATTTTGGCAGTAGTATTGAGCATCAATATGAGTGAGAGTAATAATAACTCCAACTCATAAATTACATAGCCAGTGTAGGATAGGATTGTACCAAGAGTACAACTTCTCACTTGCCATTAAGATAGCGCAGTTTTTGAGATAGACCTACTCCCCTAGATTTCGTACCTTACTCTGGTAAAGTATGGGACAACTCTGGCAGTGTGGGCAAGACACTATATTATCACAAAGCTCACAGTGATGGTTGTCGGTTAGAGAAACTCCCCAAGTTAAAGTAATCTAGTTTCTACGTACAGAGTTTTAACATATGTTTTTTTTTTACTTTCAGCATGCACTTTATTTATTACTTATACTATCCCATTTTTGAGACATGTTTCAGTTACTTGAGTATAGTGCCTTATCCTAAGTTTTCGATTTTGGCTATTTTACATAACATACATACCATGTATTGACATCCTTTGGATCTGCATCATTTTATGATGCAGATGCAGGTGAAAGAGTTCCTCAGCAGATGTTCCATTGAGGACTAGCTACTCATTCAGCTATTGGTGAGGCATCTTAACAGTTAGAGGCTTTGGAGTCTTTATCTATGTTCTTTTAGCATTTCTTTTTAGTTGTTGTTATCATGGGCCTGTCATAGCAGTTGTTTAAGATTATTCTAGTTAGAGGTTCTATAGACTTTATGATAAGAGTTTCAGTTCTCGTTTTCAGATGTTGTTGAGATATTTCCTTAGTTTCTATGGTTCAGACTATTACAGTTTCTTTAGTACTTTTATCTATCATAGCTTCATTATTTAAGTCTTTTGCCGAGTAAAGTAGCCAGGCCAAGTGGTTCGCTTGGGACTAGAAATGGTTCTGAGTGTAGGCCAGGTTTAGGGTGTAGACTCGGGGCATGACAAACTTAGTATCAAAGCACAGAGTTCAAGTGTCCGAGGGAGTGTATGGAACTGTTTCTAGAAGAGTCCGTATTAATTGTGTGAAGTGCACCACATCAATAATAAGGTGGCTACAGAGAATTAGGAAGTGTTACTATCAGTTGTCATTCCATTTCGTGCTTCAGAGTTTACCTATGTTAAGTCCACTAACATGCGTGCGTTAACACCTTGTTTTTTAGATCATACCTCTATGTAGAGTGATGTGCTATCAAAATAGAGCACATTTGATGCCTTAAACTTAGAATTTTGTGTATTCTCAATGTCACTTTTATGATTTTTATGTGATTTTGTGTTTGTTTTTGCAGGAAAAGCAAGTTGGCACAATTTTGGGGAAAGTTGCAGGTTTTGCTGATTTTTTAGGACATACGACTCTCTAAGAGTCATAGCCCATTCTATGAGTCATGGAGGTGGTCCCATAGGGATTTTCAATTCTTAAAGTGCAAGATCTAATAATTTGAAGGTCAGTCATACGAGACCCAGTTACAACCCGTAGTACTATCTATGAGTCGTAAAGGGATATCCCGCAACTGAAGACTACGAGAGGTTAATAAAAGTCATAGAGTAGACTATGACTCATAATAGTGTTCAATATCAGTGAAATCCAAGATTCAAGAGGCTGACCTCAGAAGCCTGTTTACGGCTTGTGACATGAGTTACGAGTTGTAACTGTGACTTGTATCAAGTGCCGACCAATTTTTCTAATTAATGTATGAACTTGTTTCTAAATACTATATATAGTATATTTTAGGTTTTTATCCACAAGTTTTACATAGATTAGAGAGGATAGACAAGGACGCATAGAGAGCACAAAATTTTAGAGTATTTTTCTTAGGGTTTATTTTTGGAGACTAAAGTTTGGAGATTAGATTCACTTGTGGATTCATTACATCTTTTAAGCTTGTGATTCTAAATACCAAGTGGATTGCTCCAAATGCTTCAGAATCGTGGTTTGTTTGCGGGTCTACCTTCCGAGAAACCTCATAGCCATCTGCATAATGTAGCTTTTGTGTGGAAGAGCATGATAGGGACGCAGAATCTTTCATTGGATGTTGTTGGGTTGCATGTGTTGCTTCTATATCTTACTGGTAATGCAGCTCAATCACCGGTTGGGCAGATTTACAGAAGGCCTTTTCAGAAATGTACTTCCCGAGGTAAAAAAAGCTCAAATTAAAAGATCAAATCCACAATTTTGAGCAATTGCCTAGTGATTCAATTAGTACAATGCGGGAGAGGTTTACCAAGTGTTTGAGAACCATCCCAGACCATAAAATTATTGATGATGACTTGAGAGAGATTTTGTATCGTGCCCTCAATGAAAATAGTCAATCGTGTGCCGATATTATAATAAGGGGTATGTTCTTGGATCAATCGTTCACAAGGATGACCGAAAGGATAGAGCAGGTGGTTAAAACAAACCGAGCATGAGGCAAAGAAAGGGAGCTTCTACAAGTAGCTCATGTGTGGTAAATGCTAGTTCAAAGCAAGCTAAGATCAATGAGGAGTTCACACAATAACTTTCTCAACTCAGCACAGGTATGGATTTGGTGGTTAAGAAAAATCAAGAAAGAGAGCATGTGATAGTCCACCAACTTCCTAGAGCGCCCATTTATGAAGAGCATTATTATGATAAGGATGTTTGTTTTGTTAGTGATCAAGCGGTGGGTTTTTGGAACAATGCCTAAGGGTCCGATTCGGACTATTGGTGTCAAGGTTCCAAAAAGTAAGGTCGGACTTACAATCTAGAAGGTGCTTATAGAGATAACTGTGGTGGTTATTTTGAGAGGAATAGGGTTCCAGAAGCTGAGTGAGCTAGAAGAGATGGTTTTAGGAATAGTCCATATGTGCCACCCCATAATCGTAATGTCGGTGCAAGTAAATCAAGGATTGAAGAGATGTTTGATCGATTGATGAAAAAGGCCGAAACATAAGATGAGACTTTAAAGGGAATGAAGTATGATATTTCAAGTATACATCAAAAGATAGAGTCTCATTCAGTGGCCATTAAGCAACTTAAGCAATAATTCGGCCAAGTGTCTAATCAATTGAACCGAAGCCAAAAAGGTACATTGCCAAATAATAGAGTTTAAAACTCAAAGAATGATGGGCATTGTATGGCAGTCACAACTAGGGGAGGTAAGAGTACTATTGATCCTCCAATGCTGGTAGATGAGGGTAGTATGCATGAAGAGGTAATTGCAGAGAAGGTTGTGAATGAAGGAGAAGTAGGCAACAGAGATAGGGTGAGCAGTGAAATGGTTAAAGAGCCAAAAAAGAGTAAGATCATCCCAAGGACTCCTCCCCCCTTCCCAATAGACTCAAATAAAAGGAGAAGGATGGTAAATTCAAAAATTTCCTCTCTGTGTTAAAGCAACTGTCCATCAACATTCCCCTTATCGAAGCATTGGAGAAAATGCCCGGTTATGCTAAATACATGAAGGATTTGGTGACTACGTAGCGCATAGTAACCTAAGAGATTTCACAAGAGCTCCAACACTGTAGTGCCATTACCACTAAGTCCTTGGGTAAGAATAGGGAAGACCCAGGCGCATTTAGCATCCCTTGTACCATTGGTGATGTAGAGTTTTCAAGGGCGTTATGCAATTTGGGTGCCAGTATAAACTTGATGCCTCTTGCAATCTTCAAAACATTTGGTTTGGGTTCCCCTACTCTTACAATAATGAGGTTTTTAATGGAGGATAGAACAATCAAGAAACCGGAGGGGAAACTTTTTGATCTACTGGTGAAAGTTGACAAATACATATTCCTAACGGATTTTATAATTCTTGATTGTGAAGTTGATTTTGAGGTCCCTATTATCTTAGAAAGACCATTTCTGGCCACAGGGAGAACCCTGGTGGATATGGATTCCAGTCAAATCAGATTTAGGGTGAATGATAAAGAAGTGATTTTTGATATCCGCCAATCTATGAAGTATCCGGATGAACTGAAAAGTGAAGTTTGGGAAGTTGAGGAATTTTGAGTACTCAAGATGACCGAGTCATGCTAAAATATTAAATCAGGTGCTACTTGGGAGGCAACCCAAGCATTTTCATCTTTTAGCTTGATTGTGAGTTTATTTTCAGTTTTTGAATTTTGAGTTGATTGGTTTTTTGTGTTTTGATTGTTATTTTTGGACATTGGATTGGTTGTATTTTGGATAATGGTGTGTTTTGAGAAAAATGCACAGGTGTTGGAAAAGAATTGTAGATTTGCTGAGATTTGCATCTGAAGCACTCTCTACAACCAGTTCTATGAGTCATATTTCACTTTACGACTTGTAGTCTTGTCCCGTAGAGATTTACAATGAGCAGGATTAAAAGTACACTCCATCTAACGAGCCAAATTTATGACTCGTAGCCCACACTATGAGTCATGAATCAGGTTCGTATAAATCAAGTATGTTTTCAATTTTTTCTATGAATTGAGTGGTCTACGAGATCAGGACCTATGAGTCGTAGACCAAGCTACAGCTTATAGTCTAGGTTTCGTAGACCCAATCTTGAGATTTTTAATCGCGACCCAGTAAAGTATAAAAGAAGTCAAAATTACTAGTAAAGCATAAAAGAAGTCAAAATTACTTTGACCCCATTTCTTTTACCCTAATTATCAATTTTCCCCATTCCATTTCTGGTACACTGACTCTATTTCCGACAAGCAAATTCTGACCACTAGGAATTTGTCATCATTTATTCCCTTTTTTTTCATCAAGTTCATCTACACACTTGGTAAGGTTCTTGATTTAATTTTCACCCTTAAAATCACCTTTCCTGTGACTGATGAAGTTGATGATTATGAATGGGTTTGTATTTAATCTTGCTATTCTTGCTTGAATGTGGATAGTGAATGAGAAACTAGGGTTGCCACATGTTGAACCAATTGTTTAGGCCTAAATTGAATGTTATATAGTTGAATTTGTGATTAAATGCCTATGATAACATGTTTTTTACTTGATTGAATAGTTGTTAATAGAGTATATATGTGAATTGATTTCCAATCAAATAGGATCATATCAGGTTTAGGCCATATCGATTCAGTCGGAACCATAGGGAAGTGAATTCATGTTGTACTGTCAAACCATGTCCCAAATGACTGCATATGTGTTTGAATGCTTGTTTTTATGATGTGGGGATGCTGACATGGGTATATGTTTGGATGAGTGGGGTAGATTTATTTTGACACCATGATTAGGGTACGAGTTAACTTGTGCTTAGCATATGAATGTCATGCACTTGCTTCAATGCTGCTGGATAAGTGTTTAAATTGTTCGTAGGGTCCGTGTAATGAGTTGAGGTGTTTCAAGTACTTGTTGTTTCTTGTTACGGGAGTCTTTTAGGACTCGTAGATAACTCTATGATATGTTGTTGCCTCTCATGGAAAGTTATAGTGATTTAGAATTCCTGCACCCATCATACGAAACACTCTACGGGTTGAAGATCCTTATATGAACCGTAGATAGGTCTCGTGGACTTATACCTGTTCTAAATTCACTCCTTGGAACTCTATATGAAACCTGCCTATGACCCGTAACCCAAGTTACGAGTCGTAATTGGGTCTCGTACAATGTTCTAGTGTTCTATTTTACTTACTTCTGGTTTGCGGTAGCACAGCACAAATCGTAGTCCCAACTATGAGTCGTACCTGGTTCTCGCAACATCTATCTGCAATTGATCCAAGTTATTTTTCCTTCTTTTCTTGTGTTTCATTTGTTGATTATTTGGGGCTAATTATGGTTTTTTTATGATCATTTTTCATGTATTGTGGACCCCAAAAGCAAACTTGCAACAATTAAAGCCTTCAGAAGGCAACTTGTTGACGAGCCTACGGATGCTGACCACTCGGATGACAATCAAGCCCAGTTAAGTGGGTCAATTGAGGCTCTTAATGTTCATCCTGACCCAGAGGTTAAGGTGCCTCAAACTAGGTGTCACCCCCAAAGAGAGTACCCTTGGCGTGGCTGGCACGTGAAGACTACTGCTAGCCTCCGAGCAAACCACTTGGCCACATCATCACATCATAGTAAACAATGAAAGAAATAACTCAAATATATACAATATTATTAACGAAAACCCACTCACAGTTTCAAAAGAATAAGGTTTGAGATTGTACAATACTTCTTAAGAAATCACCCCCTCAACGTCTATGAAGCCTCTAATCAATAATCCAGACAGTGCCATGATAAGCCCTAGACAAGTCAAATGAATATAGTACTCAATAAAAGGCAGAAGGTAAAAAGGGCTTCTCCGGAATGTAAGGAGAGCTCACCAAATCTGAGGTGTACGATCCGGATCCCAGCGGTGTATAGGCTGAATTCCTTTATCTCCAGTATCTGCATTATGAAACGATGCAGCACCAAAGGCGTCAGTACGTGAAATGTACGGTAAGTCTAACGACTCAAATATTATAATAATAATAATAATAATAATAATAATAATAATAATAATAATA
>JAABOM020058714.1:0-13604 GCA_011800125.2 Solanum clarkiae
ACCCCACCCCCTAGCCTACCGCCTCCACCCTCCAAAAAGAATTTAAATATTTTTTTAAAAAAATACTTTAAATTATGAATATATTTTTATGTCAAAAATTATTTTTCTACAAATTGTTATCTACGTTCTAGCTAAAAATAGAAGTTTTTCTCTAAAAAATAATTTTATTCATTAACCAAATAATGAAAAATATTTTCCGGAAAATGCTTTCCACTCACCAACTAAATATGAGAAAATGAGTTTAAAATCAACTTATTTTTCTAGTAAACTCACGAACCAAACATGAGAAAATGAGTTAGAAATCAACTCATTTTCCAGGAAAACATCTTCCAGGAAAACATTTTTCCATGGAAAATATTTTCCTCCATACCAAACACATCCTTAGACAATATTGCATCTCAAAATTCAAGTGTCCGAGTCTCTTCTGGATCTTAAGGATTTCACTCAAGCTTCAAGTCTCCATTAAAATCTTCATCAAGGAATTTTTCAAAGTTAAGGTATGTGGGTTTCAACCATTGGGTCCTTTTACCCATGGTACCTAAGCTTCCTTTTTACCTAAATTGTATGATTTAAAGTTGATTTACTCATGGGTGTTATTATGAATTTCACTGCATACTATATTGGGGTTTCATGATATTATGATTGATTTAGCATGTTTTGAGCTATGAATCTAAGATCTATTGTGAGATTTGATGAAGGATTTTGATATATATTGTTTGAGGGTGTTACCAAGTATCTATTAGTGGTTTTACGCTGAATTTTCTAGCATGATTCCATTCTTGAATTGCATGGTTGTACACTAGCACTACACACCCGCCAAGTGTTTGATAAAATGTTCGGTCATGATGTCTATAGGAATTGAAGGCCTGTCTTATGAGTTGAATGACTATATGATGATGAAAAGAATGTATGTATATGATATTATCTCTATAGTGTTAGGAATTGACCAAGCCTCACTCGGGAGGTTGTAGGCCTGGGTAACCATGTCGAGGGGTTTGTACCTCGATCGCCTTGTAGGGGAGGTGGTAGGCCCGTGCAACCATGTCAAGGAGTTTGTGCCTTGATAACCATATTGAGGGGTTTGTACCTTGATAACCATGTCGAGGGATTTGTACTTCATCAACTATATTGAGGGATTCGTACCTCATTCACCTTTCCAAAGAGGTGGTAGGCCTTGGATATACACTAACAATGGTCTCTCCCTACACATGTATAATGTTCCATGTAAGCATGATTTACTTCAAGTATCTTCCATGCATGCCATATTGTTATATGTTACTTATTGACTATGCTTATGCATTTTGATTATGTTGCTTATCTTTTATGCATTGCATCCTACATACTTAGTACATTCAAACGTACTGACGCATACTCTATGCCTACATGATGTCACCATCTAGGAACCAAAGCCCCACTTGAGTATCTTCCTCCACGTGGCTAGTACAATTTCTCTCAAGCTAGCTGGTGAGTCCTCCATTCTGTGGATATGCCTATGATTTCATGCTATGTACTAAGCCTATCTTTATTTTATGTATGTATTGACTATGAAGGTGAGCCCAGTTGCTTGTCTTGGCCCCGCTCTTATCTATGTAATAGAGATGTTGTTAAACATCTTATGTATTGATCCTTGACACTCTTGTTTTGATGCTTATGTTATGAAAGTGTCCCTTTAGTCTATTTCTTATTTATGCTCTTATTATGTTGTTTAATTGCTTCCACGACCAATGATATGTAATGATATGTTAAGAGGCTTGTTTGGGTCCCTTCGGGTTCCCTATTCGCCATGTCACATCTAGGCCCTAGGCTTGGGTCGTAACATCAGCCCCAACAAGAATGCAATAGCACACTTAAACACCTTTTTCAAAAATCTCGACATAAGTGTTAAAATCACCATGAACTTTGTCAATATAAACATGAATGCATGCAAATGACATAGGGGTTGAAACATGAGACATGAAATCACATAGAAGACTTAGAATTAGTACCTTAGGCTTGAGTAGAATGGAAGAGATAAGAATATCATTTTTGCATGTCCGCTTCGGCCTCCCACATAGTACTTTCGACTTGTTGATTACTCCAAAAGACCTTAACGGAAGCGACATCTTTGTTCCTCAACCTCTTCACTTGTATATCCAATATCTTTTCTGCAACTTCTTCATAAGTCAAGTTGTCTTCAACAACACTCACAACATCAAATAGGACAATAGCATTCGGATCACCCATACACTTCCTCAACATGGATACATGAAACACCAGATGAACCAAGTCCATTTCACTAGGAAACTCTAATTCATAGGCCACGTTACCAATCCTCCTCAATACCCTATAGGGACCCACAAATCTTGGACCTAATTTAGCCTTCTTACCAAAACGAACCACATTTTTCATGGGTTACACCTTCTAATAGACGCAATCACTAACTTTAACTTCAAGATCTCTTCTCCTCACATCGGCATAGGACTTTTGACGACTTTGGGCTATTCTCAACCTTTCTCTAATCAACCTTACCTTTTCCATAGCCTCCAGGACCAGATCTGGACCGAATAATGCCATTTCTCCCACTTCAAACCACCCAACTGGTGATCTGCAATGTCTACCATATAGGGCCTCAAAAGGAGCCATATCAATGCTAGAATGATAGCTATTGTTATAAGAAAATTCAATCAATGGAAGACAATCATCCCAACTACTTTTGAACTCAAAAATACAAGCCCTAAGCATATCCTCAAGAGTTTGAATAGGTCTTTCGGCTTGTACTAAGCTTTACCTTGGTTCTAAGACCTCTTCAGAACGACCTCCAAAAATATGAAGTGAATTGAGCACCACGATTTGATATGATAGACAAGGGCACCCCATGAAAACTTATCAACTCATGAATTACAATTTAGCATTGTCTTTAGCCCCATAAGTAGTCTTGACCCGTAGAAAATGAGCTGACTTTGTCATCCTATCGGCCACAACCCAAATAGAATCAAAACCCTTTCTAGTCTTAGGCAACCCAACCACAAAGTCCATACTAATTTCCTCCTACTTCTAAGTAGGAATTTTTATGTCTTGGGTTAGGCCACCCAACCTTTGGTGTTCATCTTTTACTTGTTGGCAACTATAGCAACCGGATACTAATTTGGTAATATCTTTCTTTATACCTCCCCACCAAAACACATCCCTCAAATCTCTATACATCTTGGTAGAACCGGGGTGAATAGAATAGGAAAAATTATGAGTCTAAAAAAGAATCTTCTCTCTCAAATCATTAATACAAGGAACACACAACCAACCTTGGTACCTAAGGGCACCATCTCCCCCTTGGGAGAAAACCTCTAGCTTGCCCTCTCCCACCAAGGCCTTCAATTCTAACAAAGAGGGATCAAGATCTTTCTTTGCTTTCACCTCATCAATCAATTAAGACTTTGAACTATCAACAACCACAATGCCACCATTATCAACCTTTTCCAACCTAACCCCCAATCTAGCCAACCGATGGACCTCTTTAGCCACCTCTTTGGCCCCACCATCAACATGAGCTAGACTACCTATAGACAGCCAACTCAAAGCATCTGCCACCATATTAGCCTTACCTAGATGATAATGCACACTCACATCATAATCGTTAAGAAATTCTAACCACCTTCTTTGCCTCAAGTTGAGTTATTTTTGAGTGAACACGTATTGGAGACTCTTATAACCAGTAAACACATCAACATGCACCCCATACAAATAATGATGCCAAATTTTCAAAGAAAAAACCACGACGGCCAATTCATGGTCATGAGTAGGATGATTCTTTTCATGTACTTTGAGTTGCCTAGAAGCACCGGCTATCACCTTACTATTTTCCATCAAAACACACCCCAAACCAACCTGGGAGGGATCATAATACACAACGAACCCATCCAACTCTTCTGATAGAGATAAGATAGGAGTGAAGACAAGTTTATCCTTCAAAGTTTGGAAAATCTTTTCACACTCATCGTTTCACACAAACTTAGCTTTCTTTTGAGTCAACTTAGTCATGAGAGAAGCAATGAAAGAGAAGCCATTCACAAACCTCCGATAGTAACTCATGAAGCCTAAGAAGCTTCTAATGTCCGATGGAGTCAATGGTCTAAGACAATTTCTAATCACATTCATCTTTTTAAGGTCCACCTTAATACCATCCCACGACACCACATGACCTAGAAAGGCAACCTCCTTGAACAAAAATTCACATTTCTCATACTTAGCATACAACTTCTCTTCCCTCAATTTTCGCAACACTACCCTCAATTGACCCACATGCTCCTCCTCACTATGAGAGTGGATCAAGATATCATCAATAAAAATCACAACAAATAAATCAAGGTAGGGTTTAAAGACCTATTCATAAGATCCATGAAGATAGCTGGTGTATTGGTCAACCCAAAAGACATAATCACAACTTCATAATGCCCATACCTAGTCCGAAAAGTTGTCTTGGAAATGTCATGCTCCCTCACCTTCACTTGATGATACTCAGACCGAAGATCAATCTGAGGGAAGTGACTAGCCCCTTGAAGTTGGTCAAACAAATCATCAATCCTTGGTAGAAGATACTTATTATTGATGGTGACCCTATTAAGTTTTCTGTAGTCAATACACATTCTAAGAGATCCATCCTTCTTCTTCAAAAACAGCACTGGTGCACCCCAAAGTGATTGTCTAGGCCTAATAAAATCTTTCTCCAACAAGTCCCTCAATTGTTCCTTCAATACCTTTTACTCCGCGAGGGCCATATGGTAAGGGGGAATTGAAATAGGTTGGGTATTGGGAAGGAGGTCTATACCAAAATCTATTTCCCTTTCGGGAGGAACACCGGGAAGGTAATTTAGAAAGACATCAAGGAACTCAGTAACCACCGGAACCGACTTTATGGAAAAGACTTTGGACTCAACATCCCTAACCCTCAAAAGATGATAGAGACACCCCTTAGAGATAAACTTTTGGGCTTTAATGCAAGAGATGAACCTGCCCTTGACCACCATATCACGACTCTCCCACTCAAGGATGGATTCATTTGGGAATTGGAATTTGATTCTGCGAGTTCTACAATAAATAGAGGCATAGTATGCATGCAACCAATCCATCCCAAGAATGACATCAAAATCAACCATATCAAACTCAACAAGATCACAAGGCAATATTTTATGCAAGATGCAAATGGGACAATTTCTATAGAACTTTCTAGCAACAATAAATGTACCAATAGGAGTAGACACCTCATAAGAATTACACAACAATTCGGGCTCAACATAAAACTTTTTGGCAATAAAAGGATTAACAAAAGAAAGAGTGGCACCCGGGTCTATCAATGCATACACATCAAAATCAAAGATTTTTAACATACTAGCAACGACAGCGGGCATCTCATCAATCCCTTGCCTTCCATGTAAAGCATAAAACCGATTGGGCCTTCGGGCACCACCTTATTGGCCTCCTCTACCCAAAGGAATCACATTAGTACCCCGACCTTGAGGACGAACATCCTTACCTTTGTTGCGATTTTATGGAAAATCAATCACCTTATAGCCAACTTCCCCCACAGTAAATTCTGGGGTCCTCATTCACCTTTGATCCATGGAACACCAATGGGTTCATCCTCATAAAGTCTCTCACCCGAGATGCCAGAGTAGGAGCATGAGGGGCTTTGATCCCTTGGTTGGCTTGGTTAGCCACAACTTGAGCTACCAAAGTGAGAGCATCCCGGAGCTAACCATGAGCCAGTTATTCCTCGAGTGTCAGGATCTTATTCCTCTTGTGTTAGGCATGATCTAGCATAACAAAGAACAATCATTAGGGGGAAAACATTTCCTTAACTTCTATAGCACGACATAGAGTAAGAATAAAGGAAATATTTTCTAGAACATCTCATAGCCTCTTACTTATAGTTGTGGTGTGCAACACAACCATGAATAAGACTCTAATCGACGCAGTGTGTTGGATGTCGAGGACCATTAACAACCTAGTGCTCTGATACCAAGTTTGTCATGGCCCAAGCCTAGGGCCTAGATGTGACACGACCATGGGGTACTGAAAGGGGGCCCAAGCAAGCCTCTTAATATATCATTACATGTCCTTGGTCGCAGAAGCAATATAATAATAACAAGAGATATTAAATAGGGATAAAGGGGCTGTGGGACATCTTTCATATCATAAAGTATCAAAAGAGTCAAGAGAGTCAAAGCTCATAGCATCATTACATAACTTGTCCAACAACACTTCTAAACATAGAACTTAGCAGGGGCCAAGACACGCAACCGGGCTTACCCTCATAGTCAAAGCATACCATAAATAAAAAAAAGCCTATACATAGAATAAATCAGGAGAAATATGTCCTCGAAGTTGAGGACTCATCAACTTGCTTTGAGCAATATCACACTACCCACGTGGAGGAGAAGGATGATCAAGTGGGGCTCCCGTTTCTACATGGTAACATCATGTAGGCATAGAGTATGCAATAGTACAATTGAATGTATTAAGTATGTAGGATGCAATGCAACAATATATAAGCAACATAGTCAAAATACATAATTAAGAAATAGATGATCATATAACAATATGGCATTCATGAGTGATACTTGAAATAAACATATTTATATATGGAACATATTACATGTGTAGAAATAGATCATTATCATAGACCAAGCAACTTAGTACTTTAGAATCTAAGGTAGACTATACCTTATAAGTGATTGAGGTACCAACCCCTTAATTTCTTGATGGCTTACCACCCCTATCTAGGTGATTAAGGTACCAACCCCTCAATTGGTTGATGGCTTACTACCCCCATCCGAGATGATTGAACTACCAACCCCTCAATTGGTTGATGGCTTACCACCCTCATCTGAGGTGATTGAGGTACTAACCCCTTAATTGGTCGATGGCTTACCACCCCCTCAATTGGCTATGGTCAACTAACAACACAATAGATAATTCTCATGGAATCAACACATAAATATCATCCTTTCATCATCATAAAGTCACATAACTCATATGCCAAGCATTAGGCCTTCAACACTCAAGATACATTAACCGAAAATTTCATCAAACACTTGGTGGGTGTGCAATTCTAGTGTAAAACCATGCAATTCAAAAGTTAAATCATGCAAGTAAATTCAATATAAAGCCACCCACCAATACTTAGTAACACCCTCATGCAATATACATCAATACCCTTCATTAAGTCTCAAGATAGATTATGATTCATAGCTCAAAACATGCATAAACAGTCATACTTTTACAAAACCCCAATATGATTCATAGTCAAATTCATGATAAAAGACCCATAAGTAAAATCAACTTAGAAACATGTATTTTAGGTAAAAAGGAAGTTTGGGAACCATAGGTGAAAGGACCCAATGGTTGAAACCCACATACCTTAGCTTTGGAGAATTCTTGATAAAGATTGGAGATGGAGACTTGAAGATTGAGTGAAATCCTTAAGATCCGAATGAGTTTTTGGACTTGAGTTTGAGCTGAAATATTTGTCTAAGTGTTTGAGAGAGTATTGGGTTTAGTATGATATGAAGGTGAAATATGACTAAGTATAGGTATTTTCACGTATTGGAGGACTTAAGCCCAAGACCCAAATGTCTTGGACCAAACTAAAAAAGACTCCACAAAAATGTACTGAGGCACGCCTTTGGCGCGTTGCGCCTTAGGCATGAAAACCTCACTAGAAATCAGTTTTTGGAAAATTGCAATTGTAATTTGTTTGCTCTAAAATCGGGGTTAGACCTATTTCCCACTTAATTTTCCCCTTGATCAAGAATATGAAGTCAGAGTTTCGATATCACACATGGATTTTGAGATATATGGAAATTATGACTCCGAGGCACATTTTCGGGCACTTTTTGTAGTCGTTTCAAATTCAAAAGTTTAAAGAACCATAAGTCATTATTACCATACCAAATTTATTTAATCAAAAATCCTTATCATATGATTGCATCCTGATCATAACCTATTATAAATTCTTACTATCATTATTCTCAGTTGCTATTGTAATCACCTTGAAGTAAACCTTATCATCGACATGATACTTTAAACTTAATCATACCAACTGAATATAAAGGACTAAACCAATTTTTATACGCACTCTCTTATTAAAATTCTTCTTTTCATTCCCCAAGTTACTCGTTAGGACTTTATTTACCTATAAGCTTATCATTCTAATATTAATCCTCTCTCTTGGAGCTTATTATGAAATCACCAATCATTATTTAAAATTCTTGAGATACATTTCACCACCTACGCATTAGTTATACCAAGATCCACCAGTTTATGCCATCTGCTCTTCTATTCAACACCTATACTTGATCTTTTCTAACACAATGGCATGTAAACATCAACTCCTTTCTAGTTCAAGTGTAGTCCATCTCATACTAATAACTCTTTCTCTACCTTCTATCATGAAGGTTAGATGATACTTACTACTTTTTAACCAAAACTCATGAGAAACTTGACTTATCACTTCACTTCTTAGCTTATCACCACCATGACTCTTAGCTACCTACTTCGACATCTACCATTTCCACTTTTCATAGTTTTTATATCTTTCAAACTGTAGGATTATTCTATTAGTTATGATTTACAGAAGTCTTCAATCACCTTCTCTCAATAAGGGATTAAATATCAATAAGTGTTCATAAGCATAACTTAACTACCCTATTATTTTTCTGGAATCAACTACTTCATTCATCCCCAATACTGCACTTGGTATTTGTCTTCCTCCCACGAAAATATTTTTAGAGGTGGACACCGTCTCATCCAAAACCTCTTAAAGTCTATTGGAAAGCATCTTAGGAATAATCATATAGACATTCCTACCAAAGTAATAGGCCTATAATCCCTTTATACTCGTCGCTCCTTCGTTCTTCACATAAATGAATGACTAACACTTTCTCAAACTCCTTGTTTCTGGAATTCATCAAAAGTCTCCACCAGCCCATCCTCCTACATTATTGGAAGAAAGGTTAAGTGAATCCATCTTATGAGGCAGCTCAGGTCAATCAATAATAAAATCATAAGCATCATTAGATTCAGTACCTTTAAAGACCAAGGAATTCATCCTCAAAAACTTAACAAAAAGATCATGTTGGTCAATAGTAATCAAAGGCATGTATTTAATCAATAAAACATATTTGTCTCAAAGAACGCATCCATACTCGGTGCTACAACAACTGTATGTTGCTCTATTTCTAAGATTTGTGAAAGAAAGTGAAAATAATAAGATACCAATTGCTACTCCTAGATACCAATTGGATTCAAGTAATAGCATGAAAGAAATAAAGAAGGGGATTTTCCTAATGTCCTGTAGCCTGTCGAAGAAAAGTAATGGTGTCCTCATACCGTTCCGCAAGAATCTACTAGACTTGTCCTTGTGTGATGAGATCAATGAACCTAAAGCTCTGATACCAAGTTTGTCACAACCCAAATTGGGCCCGAGTGACACCCTCACATAGCCTCCTAAGTGGGCGGACCAATGATACAAATCCCAACCTATATTAACAGTTCAACTTATGAAATACAAATGCTCAAATTTATAAAATGAGAAAATAAAAAAATCCACTAAGTCTACTAAATGATGTTCCCAAAAACTTGAAAGACATCACATCAAGGACATCTAATCTCAAATACTAAGCCTAAGGACAGCAATACCAAAATAGATGAATAAAATAGTTTATGTCCGAGAATTAAGGGTATCAATCCTTAACGGATAGAATCCAACATGAGCTAAAAGGTTAGCTCACCCTAAAATCTGGTGTGCTGACGACTGGATAACACTGAGGGGGCTCTACAAAAGTAAAAAAAATACAAGTAGGAGCTAGTACGAGCCACATGTACTGAGTAGGTCTCATCGGACGACTCCAAATAGAATTTAATATGCATAAGTAATATCAAGAAATCATCTGTAACACTTAACAGGTGGCAAACAACATTCGACAAGTACAAGTGACAACTTCATAAAACAAGTACATAATCAAAAACCAATATAAAAAACAAACATGAGAACTTAGGCCCCCACACCACACTTCTTTTGGCAGATGGGTTATGTCACGCCCTGTAGGGTACCCTAGACGTGGCTGGCACATAGAGACTATTGCTAGTCCCCAAGCGAACCACTTTCCCTCATCACATTTATTCATTTAATATAAGTAAGAAAACTCAGCAGAAGACTAAAGATAAGAATGGGAAATCTATAACTCAAATATCATATTAAATAACTAAGCTAGTAAGAAAGAAACTAGCTCAACAAGTCTCTACATCAGTACTCAACTCTAGTCTATGAATCCTTTATCACTATCAAGTGATGGCAATGATAGTCAAATTACTGCCTCATCTCAAAAGTAAGGATAGTCTAAATCAAGTCTGACTCTATAAAGCTAGATGAAAATAAACTAGGATCCTTTGAAGTGAGAAGGCTCACCAACTCAGCTGAATGCAATGATCCTCTACAGGGTGTCTGTTAACAATCTATAATACCTACCTCTGTATCATAAAACAATGCAGTCCAAAAGGGGATCTCAGTATGTTGAATGTACGATTATGTAAAATGGTTGAATGAAACAGAAAACAGGTAGAATAATATAGAAATAACATCAACTCAGAATGTACTCGATCAAAATGTCAAATGTCTATCTAAGGCAAGAATAAAGAATAGAAAAATGATCCATCAATAAATCAAACCTCATCAATTGACTCAACCTCAACCTTATGGAACTCAACTTAATGGCATTCAACTCAACACAACTCAATGGGAATCAACTCAATAGAAGTCATCTTAACTCAACTTAATGGGACTCAACTCAACTCAATTTAATGGGACTTTTTGGGAGTTTCTCTTATCCAACAACATCACTTATGAACCAGTGATTGTACAATAATCTCATTGATGTTGCCACAACCATTCCATACTTGCGAAGTAAGAATGCATATGATCCACAAGGGACCTAACCTTTACGGTCTATTATTTCAGGGACTCCTCTTCAAGAGGGGACCATGTGATGTGATGGTTCAATCCTCATCCTATGCTTTCCCACGTAGTTAATGGGTACAAGTGGGATGCATTTTTACCCATTTTGGTGTTCAATACTCCTCCCAAGACTCAATGCTCATAAGACTCCTCCTCATCTCAATTAGCTTCATGGAGGCACTCATCAACTCACTTAGTCTCATGGAGACTCTCATCATCTCATTAACTCAAACTCTAAGGTCCTCTATTATTTTTAGGGAATTTAACTCATCTCAATTAACTCAATTCTCAATTTAAGAACTCAAGGACTCAGATCATCACTTTTTTAAAGAAGTCATTCAGACAGAACTCAAGAACTCAATCACAGAGGCTCATAGGATCATTAAGCTCAATTAACTCAACCTGATACTCACATTAAGATTTCAATCAACATACTTAAGTCAAGGCTCTAGACTCCATCCCTAAGTTTTATTCATGCATGCTTTCACAAATATTATATAGGGTTTATACAACGTCTCATAAAAAGTATGCAATTCAAGAAAACAAATTTATGATGATCATAAAATATGAAAATACATGTAAAAGATATAATTTTTGAGAAAATAATCAAGAAAATATTTCAAGAAACATGTATGGGGATTCATGGACTCCCGCTTCTCTATTACCGTCAATATGGCACATGGGAAAACAATCTCATTCTTTAGTTTGGCCTTAAATACCTAGAAAAATAATATTACAATCAAAATTTGATGAATATTAATTGTCTTGGAGAAAGTCCTCAATTTTGGTAGTTCTTTTAAAGTGAAAGAACTTAGAAGGATATTTGTTGAAGGAATTCTTTTTGATTCTTGAATTCTTGACTTAGAATATTTAGGGTTCTTCGTCGAGTTCTTGATGAAGAACCCTAATTCTTGAAAAAGAAAAATTAAGAAATCTTTTCTTGAAATTCTTAAATTTTTTTTCTTGAAACCCTAAGTTATGATTTAAGATTTTATTAGATATTCATGAATAGATGAAGAAATTTGGGTTGGGTAGCTTGAAATTTATGAAGAGTAACTTACCTTGATGATGAAATTTAAAAGCTAACCCTAACTTGATGATTTTTTTGATAATTCTTGAGCGTTTATGTTTAGGAGTGAAGGAGAGGGTTTTACTTACGAAGAACTCATGTTTATGCGTTTTGAACCTTAAATAGACCCCCAAAGATTTTCGGATAAAAGTACCCTCAATATAAAAAGAAAGGACATCATTTAGCTTATCCAGATCAAAGGGTTCACGTCAGGTCTACATCGCGGACCTTCAGATAGCTCTGTAGGTCTTCAGTAAAATGGTCATAACATTCTACTCTGAATTCTGATTAAAGCGAAATTAGGTTGGAATGATGATTCAAATATCTTCAATTCTATATATTAAGGGTCACCTAATATGTTATACTTTAGGAGATATGGTCATTTGAAGTTGACACTTCTATCAACTCATACGAAAACTTAGTAGGTAGAAATTCTTTGGACTTGGCTTGATGTAAAAGATCCCTTATGAATTTAAGTTATATCTAATATACTTTAAATACTTAGAAATTGATCCTAGAATATAGATACAACCTAAAAATCATTGGTCCATCTAAATTTTATAAAATCTTACATTAGAATTGCGACTTTATATCATCTCAATTCTATTCCTACACTATGAAATTAACTTTAATATCTATGCTCAATTACGAATTATCAATTAAAATCCTATATCATATGAAGGATGACTCAAAAATAATTGTAATGTTACATTATCTCCCCTTGGAATTATTCGTCCATGAATGATGAGTTAACTAGGAGACCTATCAAGTACAAATACCATCAAGAACTAAAATACTCATTCTCTGAGACTCTAAACTTAATATCTAGAATTTAAACTTTATCTCCAACATCATTATTAGGCACGAATACCATCAAGGACTTGCATACTCAAGTACACAGAGAAGAACATCAACTCAAAGATAGAAACTCAACTTCATTATCATAATCTAGGAGAACTCACTCGCTCCCATCACCCAGAACTCATCTACTATTACCAACATTTCTATCAAGAATGGAAAGCTGAATAATTGAAAGGTCTTTGAATGAAACATTATTAGCATGATTCAATCAAAAAAATATTATCTGAGAATACTCATAATGAAGTACTATCTTCCTAATCTATCAAGACTCATTCTAAGTTTACAAAAATATACATAGTGTAAAATTCAGGTCACATCTCATTCAAATAGGACTGAAAACTATTAGATCCATGAGGTAAGATCAAAATTGCTAAATGAAGTCATCGCTTCTCATCCTTGAAACTCAACATGAACGAGAATCAACAAGTGGTACATGGGACTAGGCCATAGGCATGACAGTTATACACTAGACGGGAATGGAATATTACCTCAACTGAAGTATGAGGACTATATGAGATGGAAAATAATTGCTATGTTATCTTGATCATCCTATCTCTATCGAATACTCAAGATCTACTCTGTTTTATCACCTCAACATCTCCTCATTAGCTCCAAGGTCGTCTCTCCAAGTTTGTGAATCAATTCACCTTTCTAAGCTATACATACATATCTCCACACGGTTAGGGA
>JAABOM020058715.1:0-13602 GCA_011800125.2 Solanum clarkiae
TAGTACTAGCCATGTAGAGGAGGAAGATGGTCATGGTGCTTCAGTTCCTACATGGTAACATCATGTAGGCACTTAGTGTGCGTTAGTACGTTGAAATATATTAAGTATGTAGGATGCAATGTAACAAGAGATAAACAACATAATCAAAATGCATAAGTATACGCAATGGGTGAGCATAGTAACAATATGGCATACTCAAAATGCATAATTATACGCAATGGGTGAACATAGTAACAATATGACATGTATGAATGATGCTTGAAGTAAAACATGCTTATATAGAATATATTACATATGTAGGAAGAGACATCATCATAGACCAAGCAACTTAGTCCTTGGAATCCAAGGCATGCCACCCGCTTGGAAGGTGGATGAGGTACATATCCCTCCTCTTTGGTAGTATGGGATTGCCACCACCCGACAAGGTGGATGAGGTACATACATCTCATCAGTAGTAGTATTGATTGACACCACCCGACAAGGTGGATGAGGTACATACCCCTCATCTATGGTAGTATGGGATTGCTAACATCGGACAAGGTGGATGAGGTACATACCCCTAATCTATGGTGGTACGGGGTTGCCACCACCCGACAAGGTGGATGAGGTACAGACCCCTAATCTTTGGTATGGTCAACTTACAATACTATAGACACTTTCCATGATAACAACTTATATATACATTTCTTTCATCATCATAAAGTCACTTAACTCATATACCGTGCATTAGGCTTTCAACAACTCAAGATACCTTAACCGGAAATTTTATTAAACACTTATTGGGTGTGTAATGCTGGTATAAAACCATGCAATTCGAGAGTGCAGTCATGCAAAAAAACTAGAAGTAAATCAACCCACTAACACTTGATAATACCCTCATGCAATATACATTGAAATCCTATATCAAATTTCAAAATAGATCATAGATTCATAGCTCAAAACATGCTTATACAGTCACACTTTTATGAAACCCCAATATAGTTCATAGTCAAATTCATAATAAGTAATACCCATAAGTAAATCAACTTAGAAACATACAATTTATGTAAAAAGGAAGGTTAGATACCAAGGGTGAAAGGACCCAATGGTTAAAACCTGCATACCTCAACTTTGGAGGTTTCCTTGATGATGATTTGATTGAGAACTTGACTTGAATGAAATCCTTATATCTGGAATGAGATAGGGACACTTGAATTTTGGGTTAAATATTTGTCTAAGTGTTAAAGAGGGTTTTGAGGAATGCCTTGAATGATATAAGGTTGAAAAATGACTAAGCATAAGTGTTTTTATGCATAGGAAGACTTAGGCCCAAGACCCTAAAGTTTTGGAAGGAAGTGAGAAAATTGGCAACAAAATACACAGCCCTGCATCACGGAGCCAACATGAAGGGGTTCTGGAAATCAAATATTGACAAAATTTATTTTTCTATAAGTTCTCTAAGATTCGTATTATACCCATTTCCCACTTAATTTTTCCCTCTAATCAAGAATATGGAGTTGAATTTTTGATATCACACATGGATTTTGAGATATAAAGAAGTTACGATTATGGGCACTTCCAAGACACATCTTTTGGCACTTTTTACGATCGTTTTACAAGAGCTTGAAATTTGTGAAAATAGAGAAAAATGGTGCTTCACAGTTTTTACACTGTCTAGGTACTAGATACACTCCTCGAACACTGATGGGGCCCTACAAACATGGAGAAGAACTAGGCAAACCTCAACGAACATGGACCCTTGGGTGCAAATGCAGAGAGGAACCAGGTACACCTCTGCGAACGCCAATTACGACTCGTAGGTCATCATACGAGTCGTACCTGTGCGACGTACCTGCGGCTAGCTATCTTTTCTATTTGACTTTTAGCGTTAACTTGTAAATAGTATAAATATTTAACCATAGGATTTTAGAAAGAAGATGTCAGACTTGAATATTTTTTGAGATTCACTTTGAATATTTTCTCTAGGATATTTCTAGGGTTTAGTGTAGATTTCAATTTTTTACTTTAAAGACCCACTTTTGGGGATTGCAAAATCCCATTGTACTCATTGTCTATTTATCCAAGATTGGGATTTGCAACTTGTAATGTTCTTGCTTGTCATTGTTTTGGGTAAACTCTCAACTATATCTTCCATTTTCATTGTTGATTTTTCCTAAACCATGAGTAGCTAGCACACACAACTTGGGGTTATGGGAACCATGAGTTATTAACTTGTAATAACCTAGACTTTCTGCATTTCTTTGATTGGGGTTTTGCATGTACGGTTTGTTTCGCTTCATTTTGATTGATGTTTGGTGGTGGCCAACATCAAATCCCGCCTACTATCACGATCCCGACCAAGGAACTGATGAATAGGAAAAAGGAAGTGGATGACAAGATTCGATTGATATGTTCTCGTCTAATCAACCAAACCTGACCAAGAGGAGATTGACTGGTATAATGGGCAATGATTAGATGGCACGCCATGGTTACTAACCAAGCGCCATGGTGAAATTCGACCTTTACTTTCACAAGAGATATGGAAGAACCTAAGTTATTGTCCTGCATGTGAATTCCTAATTAGGGTTATGTTGTCAAGGGTAATTGAGTCAACGAATCATGGAAAACACAATTCCTGAGTTGTCCCTAAATTTTAGGGTCTTCCTGCATAATTAGTGTAGTGTTTATTTTTATTTTTGTTCTTGAACCACGACCCCCCCTAATTTAGAGATTTTAGTAATCGATGTTTGAAGTGATTGATAGTGGATCTTTATTGTCAAGCCCCATATTCCCTATGGATTTGACCCTAATCTATGGTTAGGTTTATTGTTGACTGTGACCGCTTTGTTGTTGGAATGTGAAGATCAAAAATTATGGCACCATTGTCGGGGAATACGGCTAGGTTCTTGACTTGATATCATTGTTAGCTAGTTCAAGTACTAATTTCTAGACTCTTTTGTATTTTACTTGTATTTTTCTTTTTGTTGTTCGTCTTTATTTGCAGGATGTACTAGGTTGTATGCCCAACACAAGGAGCCAAGGCAATCCCTTAGCTCCGATCAATTTGGAGATCCATCAACTCTTTAGGAGAATGGCTCGGGTGAATAAGGATATCACAGTTGAGGAAGAAATAAATATGAATAATGGAGATGTAGGAAGAGAGGAGAATCCACCAGCAAGGGACATCAGGCCGCAACTTAGGGACTTCAACAAGAATACTTATGGTTGGAATCATTACCACTTGAACCATATGGACATGGATGTCACTGGTGTTATAGTGTTGCCTCCATTACCAGAAGATGCTAAGTTCTCGATGTCAAGTGGATTACTTCAGATACTCCAAAACCATTGTTTGTTCATAAGGCTACTGTCAAAGGATACCCCCATCATCTCCACATGTCGTCTTCGTCTTGAAAAGTGTCATGGGAATGCAAAATATTTCCCTTGATGCAATTGGTTTATAGGTGTTCATATTGTCACTAACCAGTAATGCAGCTGTGTAGTTGTTTGAGCTTTCTCCGGGTACAATAACAAGCTGGGCAGAGCTTCAGAGAGTGTTTCTAGAGAGATATTTTCTAGGATCAAAGAAGTTTAAGCTCAAAGACCAAATAAACAATTTGAGCAATTGCCTGGTGACACTATTATAGCACATAGGAGAGATTGACTAAATGCTTGAGGATGGTCCCTAATCATAAGATTGTTGATGATGCGTTCGTTGAGATTTTCTATCATACACTAGACGAAAATAGTCAATCTTGTGCTGACACAATCATGGGAGGCATGTTTCTTGACCACCTTTTTCATTGATAGCTGCAAGTATGGAGCAAGTGGTTAAGACAAACAGAGCTTGAGGTCAAAGAGAGGGAGGTGTAGTGAGTACCTTTTGTGTGGTCAACACTAGTAATGAGCAACCGAAGGTCAACAAAGAGATCATGGAACAACTTGCTCAAATTCGCACGAGTAAGGACTTGGTTTTAAAGCAAAACCAACCATGTGCTCAAGCGGTAGCTCCCCAAACTCCTAAGGCTCCTATGTATGAAGATCCATTCATTGATGAAGATGCTTACTTCGTGAGTAACCAAGCGGTTCGTTCCACGAATAACCCCTAAGGATCCAATTTGGATTATTGGAGGCATGGATCTGGAAAGCAAGGTTGGAACTATAACCATAATGATGGTGCTTATAGAGACAATCAGGGTGCCTACTATGAAAGAGAGAGAGTGTTGGATGCTGAATTGGGTAGAAGAGATAGCTATAGGAATGGTCCTTAGGTTCCATCCCATAACCGTAATGTTGGTCCAAATACTTCGAGGATTAAAGAGATGTGTCACAACCCAAGCGTAGGACCTAGACGTGACATGGCGAATTGGGAACCCGAATGAACTGCAAACAAGCCTCATAGCATATCATTACACATCCTTGGTCGCATAAGCAATGTAAAACAACATTTTAACTAGTACATTTTAGCATATGTCGCAAGCTACTTAGGACGGTGATATATCAAATGCGGAGGTTCACAATGCTCTCTAGGTATTGGCCAAAGCAATGACAAAATTATCAACTCAGCTCAATCCACAAGTGAATGCCCCTGAAACTTCAAGTGGTAAGATGAGGTAGACAAAGGGGAAGGAGGCCAAGAGGGCCAGTTTTGAAGGAAAGTTCCAACATCCCAAGGTTAGGGGTGGTGTAGTGCCTTATGCTAGGTGCCCAGATGTAGATGCCATGATGGTCCACGCTTGAAGGGTATGGATGCTTGTTATGGTTGAGGGGAGATGGGTCATAAGGTAAATGATTGTCCTCGTAAATGCATCAAGGTTGAAGGTAGTAATGGTGAAGGGGCCAGGCCCAAGCGCCCTACGTGTAGAAAGAACCATGGTGGTCCCATGTTGGGGGAACCCTAGTGCTTGCTTCGGATGTGGTGAAATCAACACAGGGTTATTGATTATCTTCATGCTCGAAAAGGTATAAAGTTGGGCGACCTTAAGAACAAGGTGGTCATGTTGATCAAGAGGCTCAAGGAGTGGAGGTGGCACTCAATGTTGTTACCAGTATATTGATGTTTCCTTTGACTTTGATGTGTGTGCATTAATGGGTCTAGGTTCCACTATCTCTTTCATTATCCCCTTTGTTAGTTCATGGATTCGTGTGTGTCCCGAGTTGTTGTGAGAATTTATTGGTCTCTTCCCCATTGGTGAGCTATTGTTGCTAGAAAGGTTATAGAAATCTTACATGGTCATGTTGCATTTAGGCTCAAGGAGTGGAAGGGGAATTTGAGGGTTGTGTTGCAAATATTGCAAGAAGAGAAATTATATGCTAAATATGAAAAGTGTGAATTTTGGTTAAAGGAGGTTGCATTCTTAGGTCATGTGGTGTAGGGGGATTGTATAAAAATGGATCCTAAAAATCCTGATGTGATTACGAATTGGCCTAGACCATTGATCCCATTGGATATTAGGATCTTCTTGGGCCTTGCCGGTTACTATAGAAGGTTTTTGAATGGTTTCTCGTCCATTGCTTCCCCTATGATAAAATTAACTCAAAAGATGGTTAAGTTTTGGTGGATTGATGAATGTGAGAAAAGCTTCTGTGCATTGAAAGATAGGCTTGTATACGCTCCTGTATTGTCACTACCAGATGGGCTTTGAGGGTTTTGTCGTGTATTGTGATGCATCTAGGGTTGGTTTGTGTTGTGTGCTCATGCAAAATAGTAAGGTCATAGCCTATGCTTCTAGGCAACTCAAAGTTCATCAAAAGAAATACCCTACCCATGATCTTGAATTAGCCTCCATGGTGTTTGCACTAAAGATTTGGTGTCATTATTTCTACGGGGTGCATGTTGATGTCTTCACCGATCATAAGAGTCTCCAATATTTCTTCACTCAAAAAGATATCAACTTGTGGCAAAGAAGGTGGTTAGAACTTCTTAAGGACCATGATATGAGTGTGCATTACCACCTGGATAAGGCAAATATTTTGGTGGATGCTTTGAGTCGGGTGTCTATGCATTGACTAGACCATGTGGATGGTGGTGATAGGGAGATTGTCATGCCTTAAGTCCCGTTAAGGCAGACTGGCACCCATTGCCGATAAGGGCCAGGAGAACCAACCTATATCTATGCTCTTTCTATACATATTATAAGGAATTTCTACATTTGACATGCCTTTAAGAAAATGAACAGTGATAACAAGCCAGAAGGAAATGCATATGACTAGGCCGTTGGGGCCATGGTGTCTAAAGTATGAGGCATGACCACACTTTAATTTACATAGTCTACAAAGCCTCTAGATAAGGAAAAGTAACTAATAAAGGTCAGGACAGGTCCCACCTTGACTAACTATACAATACAAACATATAAACTCTAGACATGCAAAGCTCTGAAGCAGCCTAGAGCTTGGTGTCAGCAGCTGGATATCCTGTTCTCCCATTGGGAAGATCTACTAGCATCTGTACCCGCAACATGAAATGCAGGTCCCCAAAAGGGACGTCAGTGCGGGATAATGTACGAAATATGTAAGGCAGGATATATTGTACATGAAGTAACAACTTACATGAAACTATGCACTGGTGTAGGATAAGAGACCATCTTTAGTTATACTTTGGAATCATGTACATTATGTTCTTTATATCACTTTACCTTTACTATAGAATCTGTGCACAGCTGTAATACAATTGACCAACTGAATAGTGGTAAGATGTCTCGGGATCGTCCCTGGCTATGTTATTCCTTAACCCCTCGGGCTATCACCCGTGGTAGGATCGTCCCTGGCTAGGTGATTCTTCCACCCCTCGGGCTACCAGACATCAGTAAAAAATTTATCGGGATCGTCCCTGGCTAGGCTCATCCTTAACCCCTTGGGCTACCACCCGTGATAGAATCGTCCCTGGCTAGGTGATTCTTCCACGCCTTGGGCTACCACCTATCAGTAAATAATGTATTTTATCTTTCAATTACCTTTGAGATGGTTCTGTTGGTGGTCATGAATGGGAGCTTTAGGGTTGTGTATGTAGCATGTGACATGTAGATAATCATACAAGACAATGTGACAATGAAAAAGAGTATGTTACACGAATAATGAAATGCATATGAAATGGAACAACTCGTGAACTTTACTTAGTAACAAGAACCCATGTGACTTGGTATCCAAGCATGTATGGAGATTTGAAGATGAATATGTATGGAAGCATATGAACATGTCAAAGAGTGGAGACATGGTTAATAGTTTTGTCGTAGTTGGCAAGTGCCTTTATGTGCCAATGAAGAATCTAGATTTCATGCCAAGTAATACGAAATCAAGTAGCCTTACATACCTTGTTGTATGACCTCGTTACTACCTCGATATGACCTTCCCTTCCTCCAAGTACTTATCTACAACATAGTAGGTAATAATACTAGTGTAAGCAGCAAAGATACACTTCTTGGCAAACCAATATCAAAAAACTAACACCTGAGCGGCAAGCCTATAATTGGCGACGCAAACGCATTCCTTCAATCTTTTCACTTATAATCCTATTTTACAGAACACATTCGCCTATACACATCATATCCAGCCTGTTTTAGTGCCATAACAGTCCTGCAATAGCCCATAAAGAACAACACATAACAATTCTACACAACCTAAAAATTGACAGCATAACATTACCTTCCTTCGCTACATTTCGACGTCGACAATTCCAAACCTATTCCAACTCTAACCGACTTGTTCCAACAACCTTTACACATGAAAAATACCTAACCAATCTTATTACATCTCTCAAGAAGTCGTGAAGTACATGAGCCAATGATCTTCAATCCAACAGTCCACAAGTTTCAATCAACGTTACACTTAAAATAGCATAATAAAATGCGTTGGTTAAATGAAACCAAAATCGGGGAAACAACCTTAGGTAACATTTATAACTCAAACCATGTTAAAGACGTAAACTTATCTTCATAATACAACTCACAATGCATATGTAAGTCACTAAAACAAAAGGCAAGTATGCAACAACTTTCCAAATACATGCTGTCTCAAATTTCCAGCACAAACATACTAGCATATACTTCTTGTTTTTCATAAGAAAACCATACTAAACGCATGTTTAAACTTAATTACCAGTTAATTAAAGGTATAGGGATTCTCCAAGAACCCTAGAAGTTCCTTTTAGCTGCTTTACAAAGTTAAGAAAAGTTGAGAGGGAACTTGGAGAGCAATCTGATTTTTGTGTGTTCAAGTTGAGAAATGACTTGTCTGAGCTGTTTCTGAGCCCTTTATAAAGTAGTATTTGTCTGACTTACTAAGTATACTTTAGCCTTACATTACCAAGCTATTGATGAAGCTCCTTCTCCCTTTAAATTGGGCCTAAATAGGTCTACAAGTTCATGGGCTAGGGCTAACCATTTTCCCAATTTCTCTTACTTAGTTTTGGGCCCAAATAGGCAAGTGCGTTGTAGTGTTTTTGGGCCCTTTTTAATATCCTTCTTGGGCTGAAAATATAGTAAATCTTTTATGATAAAACGTGAGCTAAAGTTACACTGTTAACACGTACATTATTCATAATTGGACTTGAACAAATTCGACGTCGGGCCTCATCTCTATTTAATTAGCAATTTAAGATAAGCAAGTAGGTGACTCACCTGCTAGCTTCTTAAGTCCTACAAGCACCTCAATTCTCTTACTTTATTTAAGGTCGTGGTCTCCTTAATTAGACACAAAACAAGTATGCACTCGACCCTCTTAAGCGTTATACACACATCTAGCCCATTAACACGAGATTTAATAACTTTTACAAATTTGGCGATAACTTAACTAAACCCTATCATGTTTCATTTGCATTGTAATAGTACTGTAAGGTATGGGGTGTTACATCTTCACCCCTTAGGAGCATTCGTCCTCGAATACTAACACAATTGAATAGCTTAACTAAGTTTAAACCTTTACTTACACAAACATATGATAGCATATTTAGGATTCACTCAGACGTACCTATTAGTGTCCCAATTTTGTATGTTGTACTTCCTCTTTTGCTTAAAATAAGTGAGGATATTTTTATTTCATCGTGTCCTTGGCCTCCCATGTTATTTATTCTTCTTGTTGGTTCCTCCAAATTACTTTCACTAAAGCTATTTCTTTGTTCCTTAGCTTCTTAGCTTGATGATCTAGAATAGCAACATGTAGCTCTTCATAAGTGAGATCTTCTGTAACATGCACATCCTCAATAGGAGTGATACGGGATGGGTCACCTATGCACTTTCGAAACATTGAGACATGAAAAACTGGATGAACCATTGAAAGCTCTTGGGGTAGCTCTAGTTCATATGCAACTTGCCCGAATCTCTTAATAATCTGGTATGGCCCTAGATAACGTGCGCTCAGTTTTCCTTTCTTACCAAATATCATAATCCCTTTCATTGTACACACCTTCAAAAATACCCAATCCCCTATGGAGAATTCTAGTCCTCTCCTCCTAGCATCCGCATATAATTTGTGACAACTTTGGGCTATTTTTAGTCAATGTTGTATCACCTTAACTTTTTCTATGTCTTGTTGTACTAGATCAGGCCCAAGTAAGGTTTTTTCACCCACTTCAAACCATCCAATTGGTGACCCACACTTCCTTCCATACAAAGCTTCGTAAGGTTCCATCTTGATACTCACATGGTAGCTGTTATTGTAGGCAAACTCAATAAGTGGTAAATGGTCCACCCAACTACCTTTAAAGTCCAATGCACAAGCTCGCAATATATTTTCAAGGGTCTGAATGGTGCGTTCTTCTTGACCATCTTTTTGAGGATGGAAAAGTTGTACTCAAACTCACTTATGTCCCTAAACTCTTTTGGAAGGACTTGCAAAACTTTGCAGTGAAAGAAAAGCAGTTCGAAGATCCTATTCTACGACAACTTAAGGAAAGGGTGAGTTAGGGTTTGGTAAAGGGATTTGACCTTGCACAAAATGGAGTACTTTTCTACCAAAATAGATTATGTGTGCCTGATGTTAATGGACTAAGAAAGAGAACAATGGAAGAATCCCATCATTCCTAATATTCCATCCATCCAGGATCAACTAAGATGTACCATGACTTAAAGGGAATGTTTTGGTGGGGAGGCATGAAAAAGGACCTCACAGAATATGTGGCTCAATGTCCAAATTGCCAACAAGTGAAAGTAGAACATTAAAAGCCATAAGGTTATATGCAGTCTATAGAGCTTCCAACATGGAAGTGGGATATGATCAATATGGATTTTGTTACTGGCTTGCCTTGCTCATCTCAGAAGTTTGACTCCATATGGGTCATAGTTGATAGACTCATAAAGTCAGCACACTTCTTACCAGTCAGGAGTAATTATACAGCTGAAGAGTATGCCAAACTAAAAATTGGCATACAACTGTCGATCACGAAGATTCTGTAACACCTGTCGCAAGTGATCTGCATTATTCTGTTCTGATCTTGAATATAAGAAAATGTCATATATAAACACTATCACAAACACATCCAAGAATGTTTTGAATACCCTGTTCATCAGATCCATAAAAACAGCTAGTGCATTCATCAACCGAAATTACATAACAAGAAATTCAAAGTGACCATAACGTATTCTGAAAGCTGTCTTAGGTATATCTTTCTCCTTCACCCTCACTTGGTGGTAACCTGATCTCAAATCAATTTTTGAAAAGCATTTGGCACCCTGTAACTGAACAAATGAATCATCCATCCTGGGGAGGGGGTATTTATTCTTAATTATCACCCTATTCAATTGTCGATAGTCGATATACATTCTCAAGGTGACATCCTTTTTGCGTACAAATAACATTGGTTAACCCCAGGGGGAAACACTAGGTCTTATGAAACCCTTATCTAATAAGTCTTTTAACTTCTCTTTTAATTCCCGCGATTCCTTTATCCAAATTTGTTCAATAATTTGGGTGTTCTCTTAATCTTCCCAATAACTAGCGGAGTGATGTATGATAGTGTAGAACCAGGGTCAATTGATGAATATACATTATGTGAAAAGATGGTGAATCTTCCAAATTTTACCGACTCCCCAGAGCATACGTGCGATTCTAGACTCTGCTTGAGCTAGCTGCCCCTCTAACACCTCTACCACGACCCATAGGTGCCTATTTACCCCTGCTTGATGGAGGAACTGATGATGATGATGCAACAACTGACCCAGTAGATTGTACTATATCACCCATGTGCCTCCTCGGGCAATCTCTTATCATGTGCCCTGGCGCACCACACCAATAGAAAATATTTGTTCCAACACGATATATACTAGGATGACTCCTTCCACACTTTTTATAAGGCTTCTTGGAAGTCATCGATTGGCCTGCCGAATAACCCATTATCAGGGAAACTTGCTATTCGCCTCATTGACCAAACTGATTACTTCGATACCCTTGAAATTGTGGTGGACCACTGACTGCAGAGTAGGAGGATGATGGACTAGGTAGTCTATTAGAAAATCGAGGCCTAAGCTCACCTTGGGGCTAGGTAAGCTGCCCTGTAGATCTATCTCTTTTGGCTTGCCCGCTTTCCAACCCTTGTGTCCTTCTCCTCTATCTCTGATCCTCCAGTTTCTGTGCAAAAGCCTGCATTCTTGCTATGTCTATATCTTTGTTCAAGAAAGCAATGGTGTAGTCTCTGACCAGATACATATCCAACATATCTACATATCGATGAACTCTAGCTGTCGTGGTAGTAACTACATTAGGAGCATACTTTACCAGGGAATTAAATTGGAGGCTATACTCCCTCACACTCATATTCCATTGGTGGAGGTTAAAGAACTTATTTGCACGGGCCTCTCGGATCTCTAATGGCAAGTAATGGTCAAGAAATGTCTATTTGAATTCTTTCCAGGTAGTTAGAGGTGCATCTATTCCTTTAGATTGCTTCCAAGCTTCATACCACAATATAGCCACCCCCTTCAATCTATATGTCGCTAACTCGACAACTTCTGTACCACTCACGTGCATCATATCTAAAGTGCGCTGAATCTGATCAATAAAGTCCTAGGAGTCTTCATTAGGATCTGACCCAGTGAAGGGTGGGGGTCCGAATTAAAGGACGTCACATATCCTCACACCAACTACCATACTTGTACCACCTATACCCATAACTGGACCATCGTGCCTTTGACCTTGGCCAGCAACTATACGAGTCAGTAGCTGGACTGCATTTCTCAGATTTTGCACGATAGCATCAATAGGTGGTTCTGGAGGAATTCCACTATTCTCGGGTTCATCAGGAACTAGAGGAGTTGGAGATGTCTGTGACAAAGACTCCTCTCGAACCTCATCTCGTTGTCTCACCTGGCTGGGTATACCAACCACCACTTCTATTCCATTCCCTTTAACTTTATTCTGCTTTGTTTCTAGCATACTTGCTGTACAAAACAATATAGTGATTAAACGTAATGTATCCATTACACTTGACTTAATGGAACGATCTGAAGAATGGAAAGAAAGTAACAACTCCTAAATGCCACACAGCCTCCTACTTATAAATATGGTGCATAACACATCGTTAAATAAGATTGTACATAGACACGGCTTTGTAGTCTCCCTAGGATGACCCACTCTGATACCACTTCTGTCTCACCCTAAGTCTTGTTAGGGCAGACTAGCACCCGTTGCCGATAAGGCCCGAGAGAACCAAACTGTATCTATGCTCTTTCTATACGTATTATAAGTAATTTCTACATTTAACATGCCTTTAGGAAAATAAACAGTGATAAAAGGCCAAAAGGAAATGCATATGACTAGGCCGTTAGGGCCACGGTGTCTAAAGTATGTGGCATGACCACACTTTAATTTACATAGTCTACAAAGCCTCTATATAAGGGAAAGTAACTGATAAGGTTAGGTACTGGCCCTGCCTTGACTAACTGTACAATACATACATATAAACTCTAGATATGCAAAGCTCCGAAGCAACCTGGAGCTTGGTGTCAGCAGTTGGATATCCTGTACTCCTACTAGGGAGATCTGCTAGCACCTGTACCTGCAACATGAAATGCAGGTCCCCCGCAAGGGTACATCAATATGGGATAATATACTAAATAAGTAAGGCAGGATATATTGTACATGAAGTAACAACTGAAATAAAACTATGCACTAGTGTAGGATAAGAGACCACCTTTAGTTATACTTTGGAATCATGTACTTTACGTTCTTTATATCAATTTACCTTTACTATACAATCTGTGCACAGCTGTAATACAATTGACCAATTGAACAGTGGTAAACTGTATCAGGATCGTCCTTGGCTAGGTTATTCCTTAACCCCTCGGGCTACAACCCTTGATAGGATTATCCCTTGCTAGGTGATTCTTCCGTCCCTCAGTTTTCCACCCATCAATAAACAATATATCAGGATTTTCCCTGGCTAGGTTCTTGCTTAACCCCTCGGGCTACCACCCATGATAGGATCATCCCTGGCTAGGTGATTCTTCCACCCCTCGGGCTACCACCTATCAATAACAATGTATTTTATATTTTAATTACCTTTGAGATGGTTCTTTTAGTGGTCATGATATTGGAGCTTTAGGATTGTATATGTAGCATGTGACATGTAGATGATCATACAAGACAATATGACAATGAAAAAGAGTATGTTACACAAATAATGAAATGCGTATG
>JAABOM020058716.1:0-13602 GCA_011800125.2 Solanum clarkiae
AGCGTCGAAAGTTGCATTGACTAACTACTACTTCACAAATGAAAGAAGCGCAGACAGTTTAAAGAGCCATTTTGCTTCATTCCATCATACACCAAAGCCAAAAATAGTCAATCTTTGGCTCCATCCGAGATTGATGGAAGTGGTCATCTCCAACATTAAAAACATAAAAAACAGGACCAAAAATCTTTTTTTGTTCTAGCTCTTTTACTTCTTCTTAATTCAAAATTATCAATGCATTTATTTTTCAAAGTAGAAGTAGAAGAACGAGGTAATGGCAAAACATTTTGTTCAATCCTTTGACCCCCACTATTTTTAGAAACAAAAGAAAATTCTTTTTCATGAAAAATAGCATCACCTGATTCAATAACATTATCTTCAACATTAAAAAATCTATAGGTTGTATTATTTGAAGCATAACCAAGAAAAGTACAAGTAGTAACTCTTTTACCCAACTTAGTCATCTTGGGATTCATTAGCCTTACAAAAGGTAGACAACCCCAAACTCTTAGATATCCCAAGTTTGGTTTGTGACCTTTCAACAACTCAAAAGGAGTTAGTTTAGACTTTTTATGAGGCACACGATTCAACACATAGCAAGCAGTCAAAATAGCTTCACCCCAAAAATTTAAAAGTGCACTTGATATAACTAGCATGGAATTAGTTAATTCAACTAAAGTTCTATTTTTTCATTCCGCTACACCATTAG
The DNA here is from genome assembly GCA_011800125.2 of Solanum clarkiae. Lineage (NCBI taxonomy): Eukaryota > Viridiplantae > Streptophyta > Magnoliopsida > Solanales > Solanaceae > Solanum > Solanum clarkiae. The sequence continues at coordinate 707 of JAABOM020058716.1, forward strand.
ATGCAGGGGAATAAGGAGGAGTACTTTCATGAATTATTCTCAATGATCTAACAAAAGAATTAAACTCATTTGACTCATATTCACGGTATCTATCACTTCTAATTCTTTTTATTTTTCTTCCAAACTAATTTTCAATCTCATGGAGATAAACTTTAAAATACTCAAAAGCATCACTTTTATTTTTCATCAAGTAAACATATGTAAACTTAGAAAAATTATCAATGAAAGTAATAAAATATCTATTTCCTCCACGAGTTAAAATTCCTCCAGGTTGACAAATATCAGCGTGAACTAATTCTAATAATTCAGTTTTTCTTTCAACTTGAAAATGAGGTCTTTTAGTGATTTTGGCTTTACTACAAGCCTTACACTTTTCAAAATCCTTTTTAACCATTGGGATTAATCCTAAACTACTCATGATTCTAACATGATGATCATTTATATAACAAAAACGAGCATGCCAAAAATTAATAGAAGAGAACATATAAACTGAAGTAGAAACTTTATTCATTTCAACATTCAGTTTAAACATCCCATCACAAGCAAACCCCTTTCCCACAAAAATACCCTTTTCACTATTATATATTGATCAGATTCTATAATCTGTTTGAAGCCTGATTTATTAAGAAAAGAACTAGACATCAAATTTTTCCTCATAGAAGGAGTATAAAGTACATCTTTTAGAGTTAAAACTCTTCCAGAAGTAAAACACAATTCGGCATCTCTCGTTCCAAGTACTTGAGTAGTGTGAGAATCACCAAGCACGATGGTTTTGGGCTCCTCAAAAGGAGTATATTTTTAAACCAGTCTTTGTCATAACAGACATGATGGTTTGCACCAGAATCATCCCACCATCCATCAATTTTTTCGACTATAAATATGTCTGTAATCACCACCACAAAAGGCTCTTCAGTAACATTTTCCTAAGGTGTAGGCCTACGTTTTCGATATCTGTAAAATCGAGCAATATGTCCACTCTTGCCACAAGCAAAGCACGGTCCTTATCTTGAACTTATTGATTTTGTGCTTGATTATTCTCACCATTATTTTTCTTGGAGGTCTACCATTCTTCTTCTTGAAGTTTTCTTCTTAGGCTTCATAAAAGTAATTTTGTTAGAATCAGGAGTAGCATTATTCAAAGTAACTAAATTTATCTTTGATGTGTTGTTGATCTCTTCTAATTGCAAAAGTGCATCTTTTCCCCTTGCCTCCTCCTCCATGCGGATTTTCATTATCAACGTCTCAAGAGAGGTTTTCTTTTGTTTGTAATGCATAGTAATTTCAAATTCCTTCCAAGAAGGTGGAAGTTTATTAACTATGCCACAAACAGTAAGATTATCCCCAACTTTGACCTCCTCAGATCTAAGTTCTCCAACAATCATGATGATGTCTTGAGCTTGATCTACCACTGACCTGTTGTCCACCATTTGGAACCAAAAAATTGGCAAGCAGCATATTTTTTCGCTCCTGCTTCTTCGGTATCATACTTACTTTGCAATGCTTTCCAGATTTTCTTTGCATTAGAGTAAGTTTTATCATAATAATCATAAAAATTATTAGATAGACAATTCAAAATATAATATCGACACTTGTAAGAATCGTCATTATATTTTTCCACTTTCTCTTGATGAAAATTAGTTCAACATTATCCATGGAGAGAATGTCAACTTTGTTAGGATTCTTCTCAATTAACACATAAGAAATATTGAGAAGACTCAAGTAGAAAAGTATTTTACCCTTCCACCTCTTGAAGTGATTACCATTAAACCGAAATGGTTTATTAATGTCTCCCATCTTGACATCCGCGGCTTTTTCAATTGTATCCATCTGAATCTCCTTAAAATTGTTGGTGAAGTTACAAGAAAATTACAATTGAAAAATAAAAATAAAGAACAAAATCTTCAGGCTGAGGCGCGGATATCTCGCTCCTTTTAAGGAGGTTCAAGCCCACTGTAGCAAACGTTTTCGCTAGTCCAGCAGTACTCTCTTTGACTCATCCCCTCTAGGATATAACAGACTTTCACAAAAGTATAACTCAACAAACTCTGGAAAAGGGTTGAGTCTCAAACTCCACAATAAGAACACCTCTCTTCAACTAATAAAAACTCTCTTTTTGACAAACTTTACACTATATATTTTCCTCTCTTATGTTATATACCCAAAACAAATGAAGACCACCACTATTTATAGTTGTGGAAGTCTTCCATACAATGAATAAGAAGTAATTAAGGTAGATATATGGTTTAGAGGTTACATAAGTTACAAGATGTAATGGAGAAATAAAGAGGAATATTAGTGAGACAACAAATGCCCTCAACGTGCTGCTTCTCAAAGGTCAAAAGGAACAACGCTCAAAGGAGTAACTCCAATGAGTAACTCCAATTGGAGTATAACAGCAAACGGACTAAATTGCCAAACATGAGGTTAATTCCCACTAACTGTCGAGAAAAGATCTTAAAGACATAGGAGTTGAAACATTTTATAAAAAAATATTAAAATTCACCATTTCTCCAATAGAACCTTATCAATTCATGATCATAATTCATAGTAAAAGCTATGGAAAAGCATGGTTCATAAGTAATACACTTGAAGTCATATAGTTTGGATGAAATCATGCATGATCATGAAGAATAATGTTAACTGAAATCATAATTAAAAGGATCCATAATAAATTTCATGAACCCTAGATGACATTTCAAAGAAATTGAATGAAAACTATTGAATTCATGTAGAGTCACATCATGCATAATTGAGTCAACAATAATGAGTATAAACATAAATCATAAATTTTCATGTCAAATTATCAAAATCGTAAACTTATATATTGAAAAATCTTTGAAAAAAAGAAGAGAATTCTTTGGGTTTTCATGGATGAAAGGAATCCATTATTTAACACCTACATAACTTGAGTAAATCCTACGCCTTGAAATTGAAGAAAACTTGAAACTTCAAAGAATCCTATACTTTTCTTGCTTAAGCTTGAGAGAGTTCAAAGAAAAGGAATTTTGAGAGACTTTGAAGTGAATGTGAGAGAATAGACTTAGGTTAAAAATGGCTATAAGATAGTTTATAGCTCTAAATATAACGTAATTTAGGGGTTAGGAGAGTAGAAAATATTCAAAATATTCCTTACTTAAAAACTATAGGGTCTTCCATAGGAATCTACAGGTTTCAGTCCATTTTACGGACCGTAGAATCCCGCTCATGGATCTTGACCTCAACCTAAGATTTATACGATTTTGTATGAGTTGGCTTTTATGAGCCATAAAATATTTTGCTCTTACCATGATTCTCTCAAAAAAACAAAGGAGATGAATCTGCCTAAGTAAGAAAGTAGGATTTACTGTGAGTCACTTCACTCAAGAAAGAACAAAGAAAGGGAAATCAATTATTTAAGCTATAAATCTTTTCTTTAAACAATTAATTTGACTACAGAAAGACCTACTAAGGTCCGCGAGGTTATCTTCTTCCTTATTCAATCAATAGCAGCTCATTTTCTTGCTAACACGGCAAGGGCATAGGAAGATGTTGCACCATAGAAAATTATTTGATTCTTGTCTTTCAAAACTATTTCAAGATATACCTATAATGCCTCGTAAGTTTGAAGTTAAGACCAAGGAAAAAAGTTAAGAATTTAGCCATTGTATTTAAACTATGAGACCTAGGTACGGATCGTCACGGGCCATAAAAAGGCATTGTGGATTGGGTGTTTTGGTTTGAAAATTATTTTTTGAAGTCTTGATGTGAAGAACTAGGAGAGTTTACGGGTCATATAATGCTTTATGGGTCATAAGGTGTGGTTGTAAATAGGATCTTGGAGATTGTAATTTTAGTTAAGTAAAGAAAGAAACTAAGAAGGATTTTATGACCCTTAGTAAGTTTTATGGACCGTAGAAGGATTCATGGTTTGGATCTTTGTAGAATAGTTTCTAGATCTTGATTTACGATATGCCAGATGGATCATGTATTCATCTTCGGCCTGTAATCGAGCCTTCGTGGTTTAGTCCAGCCATCTTTTAACAAGGGTGTTTTTGTCTTTTACTCACATCCTAAACTTAATGCTACATCAATTTTGCTTCTTATATACCCTATATCAGTTTTAGACTATCCTATTAGCCCTATTCCCAAGTCATTATCCTAAAAAAAACTCTAATCCCAAATCCTCTCGACCTCCCAAGTCCTCCATTGAGCCAAAACTAAGGTTACGAGATATCTTCTTTAAAGTTCATGAATTCTTCCATAGATCTTTGGCTAAGGTATGTAGCTTTTGATTTGTGAAGACCTTTCCTTCAAAAAGCTCATGTTTTTTCATTATTTTACTTTGGGTCCAAGGTTTATGTATGTTGTGAAGATTAGGAAAATTGATTTAATCATGAAATTTATGATGCATTCCTAGTTACATGGAGCATATTAGTAACATATTATGATTTATGATGATCATTTTGTTGAAATTTATGTTTATCCTAACTAGGGTTTTACAAGGATCATGTTCGGTTAATTTGAATGGTTCTAAGTGATTTTACTCTATCTTATGTATGCACGACACACACACATGAATTTTATTTTTTTTAAGTCTTTAAGCATGGAAACCCCAAGTTCTGGATGTAATCTGTATGAACGAATATTTTACGAAAAAAAAAAGGTTCTCATCTATGATATATAAGAGCATAAAGATTTTGAATGTTAAGAGTTATCTATTTATATATGAACTCATGAGTGTTATGTGAATTGTGCAAGTGTATGAAGTCATATGTATGTCATGAATATACTTGTGTTTGTCTACTCCATGAGACTAGACTTAATAAAGATGAGAATGAATGAGTGATGAAAGTGCGAGTTCTCTCACCTAGCTATGAATATGAGACTATGATAGACCGGTAGTGGAGGAATATGAGATGATGATAGCCCATTAGTAGAGGCATAGACAAGACTTAGGAGCTATCTTTATGATGATGATTAATATTCTAGATGCTTATGGGATGGGTTAGTAGAATACCTCTCTATATTAAATGATTCTATGATTCATGTTTATGATTATTTTATGAGAGCAATGCTTAGAACCGAGTGAAATTTGGGATAGATGAGGAAGCTCCCTAATAAGGCATGATAGTGTTAGTAGAATCCCATTGTCCTATAACTACGTGTCACTATAAGGAATAGGAGTCATCGCTAGTAGAGGTTGGTCTATAGACCACCTATTAGTAGAGGCTTACTAAATAGTTAGCTTTAGTGGATCTACTTAGGGATCTAGGAGGTTACCTTGGCAAGTGATCTCCCCCTTTATTTTTGTGTAGGAGAAACATCAGGACTCCATGGTTTAGCTCACATGGTTTATGTCAGTTAAAGGTTGCTCTCACATATGTTTAAGTTCTCCCATGTCCCCAAGGCATCCTTTTATGATGATTTATAATGATTCCTTCTTATTGTTCCCAAAGATGTTTAGTACTATGGTATGTGGTTCAAGAATTACATAACCCACTATTGTACACTCTCAAATGATTTTTTTCACATAAGTTATGGTCCCTTGTTACTCCCAAATGGTAATTTACTCTAAAGATATATGGTTGTGTCTGCAAGTATGTAAGGTGGTTTACTTTATGATTACTAATGTTTCTTTCATAATAAAATGGCATTTCATCTAAAGTGATGTATTATTCATCCAAGGATATTACTATCTTAATTGTACATAACAACATATGTTTTCTCACTAATCTAAGTTTATGTGCCTTATCATATATTCAAGTAAGGGTACATTCTTTATTTCTCCTATGCATTATCTCATATTCTATTACTAAAGTAATGTGTCAAATGATCACATGTATGTGTGTCCTCCTCGTGTTTCAACGGTGTTTCTCCTATAGTATATGATTTAAATCCCTACAATTCATGTATGTCCCAAGTTAATGTGATTTCCTTATTCATGACTATGGTCATTCATGTATCCTACTAAATTCTTTCTAAAGTTTCCTTTTTATGTTTAAATTATATTGACTTGATTATGACTTACTAATACCTTATAAATGTATGATTTTAACATGAGACTTAGCATGAATCATCTCATCATTATTTTCATATCATGTATTGCATACCTACATACTAGTACATTTAAAGTACTAATGCATACTATATGTCTACATCATTTAACTATGTAGGAATCGGCGCTCCTCGATATCCTCTGTGTGTCTAGCTTTGGATCTTGAAGACAAAAGTTGGTGAGTCCTCTAGTTTGGGTAAGCTTGAACATGTCTTAGCCCCCGCCAAGTGTATGTTAGAGGTATTGTTAGACACAGGCTATGGTTATACCTAGTTCTCTTATCTCATTATGCTTTTATGTTGTACTCCTTAACCCTGTTTTCCATAGTTTTCCATCTTATATTTATGCCATTACCTATGATATGCTTATGAATGCTAAGAGGCTTGTTTGAGGCACCTTTGGGTTCCTCATTCATTGTGTTTTGACTAAGGTCCTAGGTCCGAGTTTTTACAAACTTACCAAATAATCATTTAAATCATTTATTGGATTTAGCAGTCGAAAATGGTTGCCCCTATTGTATTTTAGATAGAGTCATCTACAGAACTAAGAATCTTTTCTTAGACAGAGATAACAGTTACAACCAATAGTTCATTCTAATACTCTATCTAAGACTTATGTGTATTTATCAAATCTATTCCTATGTAATGGAACATTATTGGATTAAATGACAATGATATTGTTGAGAAAAGATGACTTTTTTCCGAATGAAATGGAAATTAGATTCATGTAACTGATGAAAAATTTTTATTCCTTAGCCAAAAAGATATGTGGTCATGAAAGAGGGATTAAATGGAACAAAATTGAATAGGTAGTGATCAATTAACAACCAACAAAATCACTTGTTACAAATAAGATTTTGTTGTTGCATCGAAAGAGATAAAATGTTGACTAATGGCTAACATTAAATTTGGTAAAATAAAATGGTTGAATAATTGAAAAATAAGATTATTGAAAAATTATTTACCTGCCTTCTTCAACTTATTTGAAATTCATTTTTTTTAAAAAAAGCTGTCATATTTTATCGGTTCGGGTGTATTGATAACAGTGCATTCCAACTTGCCAAGAATTAATTATCACTTTGTAGTTCTCAAAAAAAAATGTTTATGTAATAGTATTCGAGTTCTAATGTTTGTTTATCATTATTTATCAGCCTAATCATGCTCCTAAATTTAATTTAAAGAAAAATAGTTTTGATAATAAGTTTTTTTATTACTTATTCTGCAACTTATTTCTGAGATCAAACACTAAATGTCAATTGATATGGATATTATAATTAAAATAAAACTCATATAAAGTTTTTTTGTGTGTGCGCGCCACGTGCCAATTGACTAAATAAAATAAACGAAGGGGATAATCACACACATTTACACACGATTTCATCAATATACTTTTTGAATGTCATGTTTACAATAATTAACACACCAACGAAGAGGTAAAGTGACAATATTTTGAGAACATACATTATGTAACAAAGAATAGGCTTCACTAAACATTTCATTTGGAATACTAAATAATGCAAGAAATCATGCTTAGTATGTTGTATTAAGGGTTAATATTGCTAAATTTTGGGTTTAATCTTTGTGGTATCTAACTAAGCATATTTATTTTTTACCACTTGAAATATGAACTTTTGGTTTTTGCTGCGAGTTATTAGCAAATTTATCAAACTTCTTAATCAATTCATCACTTAAGAAAATGTCAATTTTTGAAATAGATTAAAACAAACTTATCTAAAAATGTCACTCTATTTTTTATAATTTTTAAATTATTTTAATAACCTTACTGTAAATAAGATAAAAAATAAAAATATTATTTTAAATTCAAAAATAAATATTTAAGTACTAAGAGGTACATAACTTAGGCTTGGTCAAAAATTAGGTGCTCACAATCCAACCGGAGATCAATCTTAGAGAAATAACTTGCACCTTGCAGTCTATCAAATAGGCCATCGATCCTTGGAAGTGGATACTTGTTTTTGATGGTTACCTTATTTAATTTCCAATCATCCACACATAGCCAAAGTGAACTGTCCTTCTTTCATACAAACAACACAGGAGCACCACATGGTGACACACTTGGCCTTGTGAATCTTTTATCAAGCAAGTCCTTTAAATGTTCCTTCAATTCTTTCAACTCCACCGAGGTCATTCGATATAAAGGTATAGAAATAGGTTAGGTGTCGAGCAAGAGATCAATACCAAAATCAATTTCCCTTATGGGAGGAATATTGGGCAAATCATCAGGGAAAACATTTGAAAACTTATTTACTATAACGACTGAATCAAGAGTAGGAGCTTTGGATTCAACATCCATGACTTGGACAACATGATATAGGCAACCTTTGGAAATCATTTTCATAGCTTTCATATCAGAGACAAACTTTCCCTTGAACACCGAGTTGATTCCCTTCCATCAAGGATAGGTTCATTAGGAACTTTGAATGTAACCTTATGGATCCTACAATTAATAGAAGAATATGATTCATATAACTAATCTATACCAAGAATAACATCGAAATTGATCATATCAAGCTCAATTGGGTCACATGGGAAGACTTTATGCAAGACAAACACAGATAATTTCTATAGAATTTCTTGGCCAGGATTGACTCACCAATAGAAGTATAGATGAAATAAGGCTCTAATAAGACTTCCAGAGATACATTAAACTTTATGACAAGGTAAGGAGTAACAAAAGACATATTAGCACCGGGGTCAAGCAAAGCATCCACATCATATCAAAGACTCTTAACATACTAGAAACCAAATCAAGAGACCTCTCAACATATTGCCTAGCATGCGAGGTATAGAACCAATTACCACGTGGACCACCACATTGAACTTGGACACCTTATTGCACTTTCCCCCTTTGAGCTACTTAACCTTGCGGACTCCCTTTTTTACCTTTATTAGCAATATTAGGACACTTGGCGATCATGTGTACCATCTTCCCACAACCAAAACAAGCATTGGTACCTCTTAAACATTCACCAGCATGGTTTTTCCCATACTTGAGACACCTAGGAGAAGTAGCACCACCCTTCACAATCTCACCTTGAGCCTTAGGATTGCCCCTTTTTTATTTTTCAAGCCTTTGAGAAGCACCCTTGGATGGCCCTTGGCCTTGTTGAAAAAATCCACTACTAGACTTACCATAAGAAAGTCCATCATCATATCGATCCCTCTTAGACTCCCTCATCCTCATCTTTTGTAGTTTCTTGCTCTCCACTTATTCGGTATACATCATGAGTCTAAATACGTCCATTTCTTTAATGAGCATCGCGGTCTTGCACTCCATATTTACTAAGTTGAACACACCCAATGTGAATTTGTTCATACAGGTCCTAGAGTCGACCACCAAGGAATGAGCATATTTTGACAACTTGGTAAACTTGAGGGCATATTCCATCACACTCATACCACCTTGCTTCAAGTTCATAAATTCCATCACTTTAGGTTCCGTTAATTCAAGTGGGAAGAAATAATCAAGTTAAGCAGTCTTTAAACATCTCCCAACCATAGGCCCTTCTTTAATTCTCTTAGATTTCCATTGAGTAAACCAAACTTGAGTGACTCCCCTAAGTTTATAAGCCCCCAATTCGGCCTTCTCTTTGAAAGACACCCTCATAACTTCCACCACCTTGTAAACTTTGTCAATGAACTCTTGTGAGTCCTCCTCCACCTTGGAACTATGAAAATCCAGGGGATTCATCCTAGTGAAATCTGTTATCCTCAAAGTCGGATTAGGAGTCTCCGAAGAAGCAACCGCTTGAGCCAACATAGTAATAGCGGCCCTAAACTCATTATTGAAGACTTGGTCCGCTTAAAGGACTTGAGGAACTTGAGGAGCGATGGGAACTTGGTCCTCTTTAATGTTATCTCCCCTAGGAAAAGTAGCACGTCTTGGATCCATTTTTGAAAATGTCAAAAGACAATCATTAGGATATGGGGATTTTGAAGGCATGACACACATCACAAAAGAAGCAAAGTTTTTTCTAAACGTTTCATAGCCTCTCGCTCATGGGTGTGGTGTATTTCACATCAATGAACAAGACTCTATTAATCATTGTATGTTGGACTCTCTAGGATGCTTTCAAATCTTATGCTCTTATACTAGTTTTACAACAAACTGAACCTAGGACCTAGCCGTGACACAATGAGTGTGACACCTAAAGGCATCCTATCAAAGTCTTGTGTTCATATCATAAACATTCATAAGGTAAAATAAGTATACATAAGAGAATAAGAAAGCGGAATATATCATAATAAAAATGTCATAGTTTTCCTTTTAGGGGAAATTACATCAATTCGTAGTGTCCAAGACATGCCTCTACATCATAGGATCTTGGTGGGGTTTAGAACATAACTTACTAGCTCACCCTCAGGACGTACATCAAATAAAGTAATAAAGTCTTTACTAGAAAAGTATCATAAAGGGGCTTGTTCCCAAAGCATGAAAACTCACTAACAAATCATCAAAGCACACTCTAAATCTAGCTACGAAATGGAATAGTCACCTCGTCGCCCATCCCTACATGGTTAGATCATGTAGGCAAAGAAGTACGCGTTAGTACGTGGAATGTACTAAGTTGTAAGTGTGTCATGAATCAAAGAACATCACAATATAATGTCAATATGCATAATCATAATCAATAGGATAAGAACGCAATATGCATGAATGATGCAAGTTTAAAATCCATGAGAAGAAGTATCATCAAAATCCTTTTATAATCCTAGCATACATATGTAGGAATAAGATCATAACCGACATATAGACTATGTAAACTATCACATGAAATCTTAATGTTCCCTTTACACTGAGCAAAAGAGGAGTCTACTTTTGCAAGGTAGACTCGATCCTCATCCTATAAGCTCTATCTTAGCAAGGTTAGAACCCATCATTGCCACCTACCCTTTAGGTCCTATTCTAGCACAGTGAGTGTCCATTAAAAGATATATAGATCCATTAGCATACCTTTAAGGCATAAAACATGAGCATCATTCCTATGGTGGCACATAGTTATGGGACTATGAAATCTACCAAAGCATTCTCGGTGCTAAATCATATCCCACAGAAAAAATAAATCATGCATATACATAGCTTTCCACATAATTCACACTCCATTCAAATCATACTTTCATAGCTTGTAAAATAGTCCATAATATTTCATCAAAACATCTCAAGTTATAAGAATAGTCCATCTACTTAGCTTTTCATATAGTGTGGGTAGGCATTCCTAACTTAACATTCATCATCATAAACATTAGGGTCTTAATCACTCTCTTTATCAAGGTATCATTTTCATCATAACATCATAATTATTGTCATGAAAATATGCTTTTACATACTTGAGGTCATAGTCATAAAAATTTATAGCTTCACCATAGAAGGCAAGGGATAAGTATGGGTTCATGAGCATTTTGAGTCAAAATCTTGCAATTGAATGAAGTTTATAGAGAAAACATGCAATTAAAATCAATTTGAATCATTCGTAAAGGAACCCACATCAAATCATCAAGCTCTAATGATACATACTAGAAATCATATGATTTCACTTGAGAATTCATAGAAATCATGTAATTCTCCGTTATTAATACATAAATAAGTATAATCATCACGTAGGAATCATAATCCATGCATTAGGAATCATAGCATAAAAGTCCATAAGAAATCATCATGAAACTTTGACCCACTTCCACGTCGGTATCTCCATTCCCTACAATAACCCTCCAGGCTTCTAATGTTCTATCTTCACCTGCTGACAGTTTGGGCATTGGACAACAAACTCTGCTATCTCATGCTTCATGTCGTCCCACCACTACAAGCACCTGAGGTCATGGTACATCTTTGTCGACCCAGGGTGAATAGAATAACGGGCATGGTGTGCTTCACCCATAACCTGCTGCCACGAACTTGCAACATTCGGTACACATAACCTGCCTCTGAACAATAAGATCCCTCAGGAGAAAGCTCAAAAGGGCTCTGCTCCTTCTCCAGGGCTATGTCCCTGTATCGAACTAGGATAGGATCCTCAGGTAATTCATTTTCCTTGTCAAGCACGACGTATGATAACTAAGATGTTCATTGTCAGATGTGGTGTTATAGACGAACTTGCATAGTTAGTATGACATTCGAGGACGAATGTTCTTAAGGGGGAAGGATGTTGGGACCCGTAAGTCCTTAATTGGCTCAATTTGGTAAAGTTTGGGGCCAAATGTAAATTTCATCTAAAGTGTAGTCTTTAAAATTTAAATTGTTAGTGGAGTCATATGTTGTGGCTCTTTTTGATTGGTTCAAGTGGAGACTTGTTACCTATATTTACGTATACATCTCTTGTGCAAGAGAAGAGTTCCTATATTTAGAAGAAAAAAAAAGAGAGCAACCAAGAAAATAGGGTTGCTACAGTAATTGGGAGATTTTTATTTTTTTTCGATTTTTCGATTATTTGACACTTCAATCTTAGTATATTGGGTCCCCTAAGTGGCGTGGAGGCATTAGTTGGTCAAGGGAGCGCTTGGTTTGATAGCTATGAAGACTTGGGTCTAGTAAGGGGCTTGAAAGGTATGTTAACTTCTAGCTTCCTTTATGTAAATTAAAGATTGTGGGTGTGTTAAGGGTGTGTTAAATTGAAAGTAAAACATGAAAAGAGGGTTAGTTGTTAGTTTGAATTGTGAATTTAGAATTTGGGGTTTGAAACTGGGGACAAGCTTGCATATAAAGATATATTGATTTATAGTCATGTGTTTATGTTATTTGTCATAAAAATAGTCTTTGTGGGGTGAAAAAAGTGTTGGGAAACTATGTGAATGTTTATAGGAGGGTTAGCTTGAATTGGAGCCCCCATTGAAAGTGTAATGTTATG